>JASUUG010000122.1:0-44169 GCA_030449905.1 Luvunga scandens | reverse complement strand
GAAGGAGATTCTGCTTTATGAAAAACTCTATGACATAGTAGGAATCATATTTTGGTTGAAACTAGTGAAGTTGAAAATGAGGTTGATTGAATTCTTATCTGATTGTTCAACAATCATGTCGTTTTAATGAATGAGTGGCAATGTTTTTTTCTTATTTGTTTGCATTTAATGGTATGTAGAAGAAATATATTTACAAAGGTTTGTTTCCTCATTCATGAGTTTTTTTTTAATCAAATGATGGAAAATATGATGACCAAATGAGCATACGACCTCCTCTCTGGATGGGTTAACTTCACAGCTTATCACTGGTAAAAAAAAAGGATGTTTTTGAAGTCTTATCTCTTTGTGCCGTGAGCTAACAGCACCATCACAATTCCCACCCACTACCTTTCAGATCTCATGGTAATAACATCGCTTTATCATCTCACCAATACAGCCGGGATTCAGCAGTATGTCAAACAAGTCCTATTAATTAGAGAATCACGGGTACCAGATTCGAACTGGATCAAGCCTTGCCTTAGATGTTTTGGAAGTAATAGACATGACTTCTACATAAATGTTAGAAAGAAATCTCATGCAGAAAAAATTTGGTTTCTATCGGGAGTCGAAAGAAATAGGATCTTGTTTCTAATCTAAAGTGCTCATTATGTACAGCACCCCAGATTGAAGTGATGATAATAATTAAATTTAAATCAACATTTCCGCCATCAGTTGAGGTAAATGTTACATTTCATACATTCTCTTTATAAACACCAATCATAAATTGTATTTTCTTGAGAGAAAAATTAGATCATGGAGAATCTTTAACAAAATTTTTACGCTGAATCTGTATTAATATCATGTTTGAGATTGAACGAGGAAAAGCTGTAGTTTCAAGAAACATTCAGGGGTAAAAAAAGATGCCATATTTTGGTGAAGAGAAGATTTTAATAAAAGCAACATTTCATATTTTCCATATCTTTCAATGGCACTAATAAACACAAAACTGAACCTTCATATTATCTGTAAAATTAAAATGATCATAATCTTTTCAACAATCAACAGACTAGACCAATTACATTTCAAAAATGAAGGACCTTCTCAGTCTCTTACTCATTTCACCGTTTTGGGATCAAATCTTCTCCTCATTGTCCCAATTTGCTTAGGACTCAATCCAAACGCCTTCTCCAGGGAGCTCCACATCGATGCCAGACCCAAAAATGGCTGATGGGATTTTCTGATTTCAGGATTCTGGCTATTAAAGCTTCCAAATATTGTAGCAGGCTTGTCACCAACATTCATCTCGAAATGCATCAATCCACGAGGAAACACCATCACCTCTCCTTGCTCAATCACTCTGGCAAAAACTCGGTTACTCGAATCAACAAATCCTGAATATACGCTTCCTTGCACCACGTACGCGATTTCAGTAGCTCTTGGGTGAAAATGAGGTGGATTTATGGCGCCAACCTTGAGATCAGCTCGAACAAATGACATCCCCAGGGTGTTAATCCCGGAAAACTGTTGGGTTCACTGGGATCGTTATGAAGCCGGTGTCACTGAAGTTTCCTGCTGATTTTAAGCCTGAAAACACAAAATCATCAGTGGTTGCTTCCTGATGAATTCTTGCATGGAAGAATAGTAAGATGGGCTACTTTTATCGAACCAAACTTAGGGTTTGGTATGCAGAAATCTTGAATGGGATCTGGGTCTGAAGCCCCTGAGCCATAACCATGCAGAGAAAAGATAACAAACAAAACGAACAATTTTGGAGACATTTTTCTTGCTCTCTTGCTGTAAACTCAGAAAATGTAGACGGGTTTATATAGAAGCAAAATGATTATGTAAAATTACAGGAAGTAACAACTTTCATATATTTGGTTCAATACGTTCCTATGATTATATCAATACTAAGAGCATGAATTTTGTTACAGAATCAAAGGCATATATCATGCAAGCGTGTAAGCCATTTTGATCTAGTGTAGGGTCCTCATATATAATTATCAATAATTAGGGTTATAATAAAAACTGTTTTATCTGTTTGTTCGAATTCACACAATGTAGAAGATTATGAGAACAATGGTGATTATGAGAATGATCATATTGTTAATCTTGATGTGGTCCGCGTGCACCAAACATCGAATTACATGACACATGTGTTGTTGTTGAACAAATCATTTGTTTAATGCTAAAGTCTTTTTTTTTTTTTAAAGTCTAATTTGCTTGCGAGCCAAGGAAAAAGGCGAGTTCCAATAATCATTATATCTGCACAGTGGTGATGTAATGATTTCGTATTTTAATTTAGTGGCCAGTGGGATACTACTAAATAGGGAAAGAGGTAAAAACAATTTAAAACAAAAATACTATCTTTACTTACTTTTTAAATATTCAATTAAAAAAACGTATAAAATATCTAAAACATTTTTTAAGGGAAAAAAAAATGGAAAACTTTAAACATTTTCTAAGGATCAAGACTTATACTTTACAGAAGGATTCACAAGGATAAACTAATAAATTTAAAAATATTAAAGAAATAAAAATTGACAGAATGTTGATAAAAACAACGTTTGGCCTGTTTTACCATATTAATTGATATTTTTAGTTAACACAATAAAATAATTCAGGTGTATAATTATTTTTGTTAGAATTCTGCTATACTTATTTGTCTAAATATTATTGTTCTTACAAATCATGTAGTAATAATGTTTTTGTGAATTTATTGCTGATGCTACCATGACACTATCCTTAAAATCAGTAAGAAAAATCATATTCGAGATGAGGCAAATAGTGATGATGGGACAGGATAGTGAGCCCCTCTTTTTTAATACAAAATTTTAGCGCCTTAAATCATAATTAATCCAATGGTTAAGATTAATGTTTATATGAATTTTTTAAAATAAAATTATTAAAAATTGGGCTCACCAAATTCATATTAATAATTCTTTCAATTCCATTTTCCTATTTTTACTAGCAGCCTCCGTATCTCTCCCAATCTATCTAACCTTATCTGAAAAGTTTTTAACATCAACAAATAGAAAATAAGAAAATGATTGTGTTGTATCACAAAAAAATAATAAGGAAGTTAAAAATATTTTGCGATCTGTGAATTAAAATTAAATTGTGTCCCTTTAAATCAATGATTTAATTTTTTTTCTTATACTAAATCTTGGCCATAAAAATATTACCGTGTATAAATGGATCAGTAATGGTGGAGTGATTACCCCGTTGTCATATTGTACTTGTTGATTGTAAGGAGATCGAAAAAACCCTCTTATATAGAGTACGTGAATTATATTTGTGTTTTTTTGTCAATAAATACATTTTAGAGATACCAAATAATAAAACTTATCTCTCTAGTGAGAAGAAGGAGTGCTGGAAAATAATAAGCGAGAAAATAACGGAAAATAGACCTCAAAAAATTATTAAAAATAATTTGGTGCGCCCATTTTTAATATTTTTCTTAAAAAAAATCAGATCAATATTAATTTTAACGATTGAATTAATTATGATTTAAGGGGTGAGATTTTGTGTAAAAATTTGAGTTAAGAAAGAGCCCCCCCTAATCCTATCCCAGTTATGATTTTTCAAAAACAAGACAAATTTATTTAGGCAGCCATCTTTTTGCGGATATTAGGACGAGTCATTTTCAGAAATCAATTCCATGGATTTTAGAAATAAAATTGGTTCATTTATATATTTAGGGGTGGGACAAATAGGTATAACCTTTATGTGTACATTTCTGTTAATGAATTTATATAAATATTTTCAGCTATCCAAAGTTATGGCATTAACAATACAAAAAAAAAAAATCTGAAACACATCTCGCTGTACTTGTTCTTTAATGAATCAAAATTATTATTTGATATTCTTTTTTTTAAAGGAATTATTTGATATTCTTAAAAAAAATTAAAAAAAAATTATCATTTTCGTATTTAAAGTTACTGGGCCGGAGAAGGCTCCTTTTAAAAAGATTTGGCCCATATCATTTCAGCATTGAAAACGTGGAAATTAGCCATGAGGTCATGCCATCAGCCCAATGGCAGCAATATGCAGCAGCCCTTACAAATCCAAAGACCCAACACTCTTTTTAGTTCTGCGGGGCAATTAATAAACCTGACAAACTAAACTATAATTATATTCCTTTTCTTAATTAAAAAAATACATAATTATATTCCACCCCACATGATCAAAAAGATACCCAAAAGGCCAAATCAAATTTGATGTCAAGAATAATATGGAGCGTAATTTACCATTGCACGACACGTGGATAGTACATGCGACCAGCAAATGGCACTATCCATCTATTCACAAGTTATTCTTTTCCTCTGCTTTGCCGAAATGATATCATAAACAATTCTCTGCGTGACGATTATGTTCAAATGCAAAGAAGATGTCTCAATATCCCATAAATTGACACACATTTCTTTTTAATTTGAGCCATTATGGTCAACATCTAATCTTTTGTTGTTCATTTAGTGAAAATTTAATTTTACCATTATGTAATTTTGAAAAAAATTTAATCTGACAATATGTTTGATATCTCTAAATAAAGTAAAAAAAAAATCTTAACATGAAAAAAATTGAGTATCTAATTTTAGGACATGAAAATTTACTGGCATATCTTATGTTTACTCTTTATTTATTTGTTTATTTTTAATGCTTCACATAGTATTTCATTTTTCAATTAGTATTTAAGTAAATAACATTTATTTACTGAATAGTGCTCTACGTTCTAAATTATTTATCTTAAAAATTATGTAAATGATGTGGTATTTATCAATTAATTAATAAGAATAAATATAATTTATTTATTTAAATTTTTTAAAAATTATCAATCTATTAATGAATGATATTTCATTTAAATGGAATAAAAATAAAAATTATAGAGATCTATCATTATTCATGTTTACTGGACGATAGATAGATAAAGGAGACGTCATTATATGTGATTTTACAACTTATAAAATTTAATCTAAAAATAAGCGTCATACGGATTAAATAATAGGAGTAAGACCCACTACCATGAAAATGAAAAAACCCACGAGCATCTTCACCTAAGTAGGAGGGCGGAACAAGACACGTGTACATTGACGGCTCCAGAGCGAACGTGAACAAGACACATGTCGGGCACGTGTCGAGACATTTACGTCCACAGCTTTTGGCAAAAATAACTATAATTTTTAAGCGTTCGGCTGATTGAAAGAATTAACTTTACGCTAGCATTGGGTCCCAGTCTGGCGGGAAATATAAATTGAGTCCGCAGAAAACTCAGGGCCTCTGTTAGAACACGAAGAGGTTTGTAACATTATTTCAAAATAAGCAAAAAAACAATCAAAAGCATTCTTCATCTGGTTGCTGCTATAAGGCCTCGAAGTATCTCGTTGTTGGTTTTGCTTTAGATCTGCCCTAAATTACTTGAAAGAGATAAGCACTTTCGCTTTAAGCACTCTGTGTTCACCTCTTTGCTTGTTGTTGATATATTCTCAGGTTAATTTTTGGATCCAATATTCTAGCTACAGGTTTGTTCCATTTTTTAGTGCTTGTTTTAAGTTCAAACTTTTGCTTTTATATTTTTCAGAAGTTGTTTTCTGAAAACAACTTCTAAACTCTTAAGATTTATTTGTTGTTTCTTTTTGAAAAAGTTAAGATTATGAAACAGCTAGCTTGCATGTTCTTCGATCTTGAGTGATAAGCATGGACGTATGTATTATATGATTAAATTTTATTTTAGTGAGAACTTTTGGTCCCTTTCCTCGTTTTCCTTATTAATATTATGAGGTTTAGTAGATTTAATTAATATTTGTCATATGCGCTAATACGGTTGCCAATAATGCAAACATTCTCTTGCTTTCGCTTTCTAAGCCGCTCAATTACCTAGTATTCCTGTTGGAAAATGTTTAATATATATATATATATATATATATATATATATTACAGATTCGGTGTTTCTTGCGCCAGTACATGTGATCTGGACCTGTCCGATGGACATGTGAAATTATGCAATCAGTAGGGCAAATCTAGGATTTTGATTGAAGTAATTTTTACGGAACAACGCTACAATCTAATTTTATAACTTAAAATGTAAAAGTCGAAGCTTATAATATTTATATAACGTGTTAATATATAAGGTCACAATATAATGTTTTAAGTGTTGAGGATCATAATTTTATATATGTTTTTAGGTACATGTAAAATACCATTGAGGGTGTTAAATTTTATGAATCAAGTTGTAAATATAATGCACCCACTACATTTTATATGCTAGTAGTGATATAGATATTTTGAACCCATCGTGTGGCTATTTATGAGATAGCTAGAAAAGCTAGACGGTAGCCAAGTAAAGACCTCAGCTTAAGGAAGAGTCTACAGACCTTTCAAATCATAACCGAGACCGTGTACAATGGTTTGATATGAAAAAAAATATAATGAAGATGTCTTAATTCTATTGAAATTGCATGGGACATTGCTTTAAATTTTCTTGCATGAGGTGGTTTAATTAATGGGTCCACTCCTATAACCAATAGATTTTGGTTGGTATTGTGGCTGCATTTCCAATATAGAGCTAATTGCTAACCAATAGATTTTGGCATTGTATGTGATTGGACGATGGCTACTGAAAGTTTGGTGTTTCAGCATTTTTATATAAAAAATTTATAATATTTTTATAAAAATTATTATTTAAAAATCATATTTATTCTATACTATTAATTTTTATTTTATAATTATGATTTTTTACACGTTTCAAAGCCACTTAACAACAAATAAGCCTTATTGGTAATAAATAGATTCTCTCACAATCCATCAACATTTAGCATACATGTGGGTAAAAAACTTGAAATTAATGCCTACAGTATACGTAACACATGTCTTTGCTCTAAGTCGGTCCATATTTCATAAAATTTGTATTCAATAAATAATCAAGTAGAACAGTAAATAAATTTGTTTTTTTAAAAAAAAGAGTTAAATATATGGCACTTCAACTTAGTGATTTAAGAAAAGTGTGGACTCATTACTGTTCAATGAGTCTGGTTATTGGTGTGGGGTTTAGCCCCATCCCATTTCCCAATTAACATGCATGTACAGGTGGTGACGTTAAGCCACAAAATTTTGTCGTTTATTTCGCAAATTGCATTTTTTTTTTTGTCTAAATCTTTCATCATTTAGGTGTTGTTGCTTTGCTTCCACAGCATTTGCAGTGCAAAATGGTGGCACCAGAGCCGGAAACGCTGTCCGAAGGCGAGGTGGAATCAGCGTTACGGAAGACCAGCGCCAGAAAACATTGACGTCACTCGGACGACAATCGTCCATTTACTCACTAACCCTGGATGAGTTCCAGCACACGCTGTGCGAGAGCGGCAAGAACTTCGCGTCAATGAACATGGACGAGTTCCTCACCAGCATCTGCAACGCCGAAGAAAACCAAGCCATCAACTCATCTACCCATAACAGTAATATCAACGCCAACAACATTATTAACAATGCTATGAGCAATAACCAAACGGTACAGCATCTTCCTGTCAATAAAACAACAACAGCAACGACAGCCCACGGAAGTATAGTCAAGCAACCGACCTTGTCAAGGAAAGCCTCGCTTACGCTTCGGGAGCCGCTGTGTAGAAAGACTGTGGAAGAAGTTTGGTCTGAGATACACAGAGGAGGGCAAGGTGGGCAGCAGCAGAATAGTAGAGTGAATGAGAATAACAACAGTAACGTGCGGAATCCTGAGGCTGCATCGCGGCAATCGACTTTTGGGGAGATGACACTGGAGGATTTCTTGATTAAAACTGGTGTAGTGAGGCAACAAAACACCACGCCAGTGGCACAGCCTCCGCCGCAGCCGCATTTTGGGATGTATCAGACTAATAATAAACCTGTGACGAGTCCTAATTTTGGCACCGGGCATGACCTGGGACTGACTGGCATTAGTAGTGGTGCTAGCAATAATGGCAGTGCGCCAGTGCCAGCTCCTGCTTATCAACAAATGCCTCCTGCCCGGGGAGTAGTTGGATCAGATCAGTCATCGGCATACTTGGGACCCAATAATGAGAAAGGAAATGGTGGCTACTCAGCTACGCAGCAGCCGCCTCCGCCGCGGCCAGCTCTGGCTGTTTGTTATGGTGGGAGAGTAGGGGCTGGAGGTGGGTATGAGTCGGGAGGACGGCCGGTGGCAGCGATGAGTCCGGTGTCGTCTGAGGCGGTGGGTACTAACCAGCAGGTTGATGGTTCGGGGAGTCACCAGTTTGGGATGGATCAAGTGGGTGGGATTAGAAAGAAGAGGATAATTGATGGGCCAGTGGAGAAGGCTGCAGAGAGGAGGCAGCGGAGGATGATAAAAAACAGAGAGTCTGCTGCAAGGTCTAGAGCTAGGAAGCAGGTAATTGTTATTAAATCTTTTACTAAATTAAGCTTTTAATTTTGATTTAATTTATTAGATATATAAATAGACTGCTGATTGGGGCAAGATTATATTTCTTCTATACAGGCATATACTGTTGAGTTGGAAGCCGAACTGAACCAACTTAAAGAAGAGAACGCTCACCTTAAGCAAGCTCTGGTAACATTTTTAATTAAGTTAAATATTTTCTCTATCAAATATCAGCACATGGATATCGCTTAGTTCTACACTCTACAGGGGTTACAATGGAGAATAACAAAGTTGAGACCAATAAGTAAACTTCGCTAAGAAATGGGCTAAAGTTTCGTTAAAATACTAGACCATTGTTGAAACTTGTTTTCCGCTACAACTGACTTTATTATTTACTAAGAATTTAATTTTAAGTTTTGTGCATGGAGTAGGCCGAGATGAAGAGAAAGAGGAAGCAACAGGTAACTTCCACAACATCTATTGTGCTAGTGTAATTACAAGAGATTATCTCTTGATGTTTTTTTAACTCACCTCGCAGTATTTTGAGGAATTAAAAATGAAACCCTACACAAAGGCCCGGATAGCTAAGGAGAAATTGAGAATAATGAGAAGAAATTTAAGTTGCCCATTGTAAAGCAAATATATATAACGTAAGTTTTTTTTTTTTTTTTTAAAAAAGAGATATATAACGTAAGTTAGTTGCCTTACGTTTGTTTTTTTATTTGTTAGAGCATCGTTTGGTGATTTCCATATTTTCCTTTGGCCGACTTTTGATTTTTGATTGGTGAAATGACGTGCAGCTAGCGCATATTAAAGCATTCTGGAGAAAGATCTGAATCAAAAGCTAAAGAAAAACGGAGGGCAAGTAATAATAGTTCTTTTGTCGAACTTCTTTCTCATTTGCTTTGAATTGTGAGAATTAGAAAAAGTTTTAAGTTGCCGTCTTAAAGAAATTTGATATGCCTATGAACTCAAATAATCCAATGTATAAATTATATTTATGTGTTTGGTATGAATTAGTACACATGTTATATATATATATATATATAAATAGACACTGCTAGTATGAGGTTGAGATATAATATATTATTGCTCTGATTGCTTTTGCGTATCTATTAATTTCTCAGTTTTCTTTGAAAAAGTTGGTCACATATGGATATGGTAATTCAGTTTGGATGCTTTTACAACCCTTGTGGATTAATTAATTTTGAGAGAATATATAGCGTTACTGGGTTTTCGTTTAATCTAATAACGACGTGAAGGGAAAAACAAAATGAATGCATGCATGTGTTGAAAGATAGTGGAGATCTTGGAATTTCACACATTCAAGCCAATGAAGGAGATGATCATGATCGTTCCTGATGTTAATAATTTGTACTTGAAGTCCCTTGATTTCGTTTTCTTCATTAATTTGTTTCCTTTTATTAATTAAATTATGACTTTCATAACTTTTAAACTTGAAGAACGCGAGTAATTTATGATGTTCGTTCTGATATTCACACGCTCATAATGTAACTAACGCTTTTTCATGGTCTGAACAGAGTTTATATTGTCTTAAAAGTGTGGCGGGCTCGCAAATTATATGATCCTAATCCTACTACTAACTAAGTGAATGATGACTTCGTTTTTGTTTTTGTTATTCTTTTTGGCACTATGGGCTTTCATTTCCACTATAACTAGGAGGAATCGTACTCTTTAATTTGTTAGCTGACACTCTCAAATAAATAAACGAATCAACATTTTTTGAACTAACCATGAATTACGAAGTTGATTGCATGTCACAAATTGGCAGCGTGGGCACTTGGCACCACACAAGACTTTCTCCTTATTTGTCGGTACTGATCTTCACACTCACCATAAAAACGGACAACAATGGGCCACGTAGGCACATACATTTCATTGGCTTAGACAGGCCCCTCCAAAGGAGACCAACACGCACCGTTTTGGCCAGTTTGACCAAGTCGAAATCGAATTACGGTAAATAATTATTCTTCTGGCATTGGTTATGCGCAAACATCAAATTTTAATCATTTCCCCTTCGTTGCAATTTTCTGTTTTTTCGAAAAAGGGAATTAAATAGAAAAAGGTTGCGTGCCATTTCGGATATGATCGATGGCTTCGTTTCTGGCGCAAGCGGCTGAGAAAATCGGACCGGCCGTTAGGCGGCAGGCCGTGGCGTTAACAGACTCCGCCGCCGCTAGAGTACGTCACCTCCTCCAGCAACGCCAGCGACCTTACCTCAAGCTCGGCGTCAAGGCCCGTGGCTGCAACGGCTTGTCCTACACTCTCAATTACGCCGGTAAAATAATGAATTATTTGCATGTAATTTGAGTTCCCTGAAACAGTTTTTGCAATAAGAATCTATCTATAAACAGAATTTTTTTTTTTTAATTTGGTTCATATCCTCTTTTATGGAAATTGTTGGAATTGGAATAAAAATTGAATAGGTCTCTTAGTTGCGTAGTGAAGATGACGTTTCTGTGCTTTTAGGAATAACTGGAAATGTGTTAGTAGAAATTTATTTCTAAAGCTTATTTAATAGCTCGGATTTGTGAATACTTACCAAATAACTGGATTATGGAACAACACAGCATGTTCAGTCCAGACGGAGGCAGAAATTTAGAGGATAGATGGCTTAAGAGTTCATCTCCCGAATTAGTTCCAGGGTGGGAACAATTGCTTTGTTGTTCCTTTGCTGATTATTTTGGATGTTTAAACTTTACATAATTGCATTAAACAAAACTGTGAATGATGATTTTTTGGGAAATCAAACTGTCTGTTATTTCTTTGATTAAGGTGAGGTGTGTAATGAGTTGACTTTTAAGAGGTTAGTGGTTCATTAGGAGACTAGTGAAAATTAGAGTACAAATTAATATCAAAGTACTGTCTGCATATTTTGGTTGTAACTGTAATTTAATTAGACCATGTCTTTCAAAGGGATTTGCTGCCTTCTTGAGTAGCCATATGAGTAAATGAGTAATTATATTATCATAATGGCTTAGTTAGGAGGCAGAAATCAATAGATCATATTATTGGTCTTCCCGGGTTTATTCAGAGGACAATTTGATTCTTTTATCAATTGTCCTCCAAGTGGCTTAGACATTTTATCCAACATTACTTACGAGTCGTAGATAATTGTAGATTGCCTCTCGATTAACTGGATTGTGGAACAAAATTCCCATCCAGTTTAGGCCGAGGCAGAAAATTAAGAGGATAGGTGCTTTGCATTCTACCTCCTGAATTAATTCCAGGGTGGGAACTAGTTGCTTTTTTGTTCCTTCCCTGATTCTTTCAGATATTTATATTTTACATTTTGCAGAAAAGTTTGTTAGCTTAAAAATTGCTGAAGGTGTCAATGTGAACAATGGCCTTTCTGTTTATTTGAGCTTCCAAGTCAAATGTGTGACGCAACATCCTTGTCAAGCATGTCTGGAGTCCTGTCAGTGAATAAATTGACTCACATTTCTGTTGAAAAATTTTATAATCTTTCACAGTTACTTGAAGTGATACGAGCTAGAATGTCTTGAGTGAACAATTGTACTTCTTCATTAGTGCTGGAATATGTTTCTTTGATCTTTGATATCTTTATATGCTTGAATTGTTATTTCTCAAGGATTGTTACTATAAAAGTAACAGTTTGAACTTTGAACTAATTTTTTTCCCTTGTTTTTGTGATTTATGTAACAGATGAGAGGGGTAAGTTTGATGAGTTGGTTGAGGATAAGGGTGTCAAGATACTGATTGATCCAAAAGCTCTCATGCACGTTATTGGGACCAAAATGGATTTTGTAGATGATAAGCTCAGGTAATCAAATTTTCTTGTAGTTGTTTTTGGATGTTATGGATGTGTAGGTGACCTTTTTGTTCTCAATGACTACTTTGATGGCTGTGATACATTGTTACGTAACTACTTAAACAAGTATTAACTGACATCTTCAGGGTTCTGTTAAGTTGAAATGGGCTTCAGATTTTTTATTCTTTTTATTTCTGGATGTGGTACAAACAAACTTTTTTTCTTTTTATTTCTGGATGTGGTACAAACAAACACTATATTGAATTGAATTCTCACACAACAAAATAAAGAAAGAAAAAATTTGCAGAGTTATTCGGAAGAGGTTTACTGAGTTCTGCAGCCGTGCAGTTTCCTACCGGTGCATGCAGTTTGCCATTGGCCTAAACTATTATGTCCTTTACAACCTTAGCTGCTACCATGTAACTTCCGCTAGCAATATTGTTGCTACCAGGCCATTGTCAACTAATACACGGCTCACCAGTGACGTGGGTTAAATGTAGATCATCATCACTTCCTTTCTATTTCAACCTCCATTGGTACTGCCATCATTACTTTTACTACATAGAGCAGAACAGAACGTAGCAGATCCATTTGCTTTTTATGGTAGATTTCTTGGTTTGATATATTTTGCTATCACCAGCATAAGTGACATTTATAATTGCTTCGTTTACTTCGCCTTGACATCCACCTTCTGCATGCTTATGGATTGGTCCTGCTGGCAACTTTTGCGGTATCGCCTATTACTTCCAATTCTAAACAAAACCACACTCTTGCGGCACCTGCACTTTTAATTTTCCTCTTAGTCGTTTTGTCTAAAGTGTAACCATATTAATTACTCATCTACTTGGAACTGTTGGAGTATTTACATCCATGTGACTTCTTGATGCTTCTTAATTTGGCCTTTCATGGAGGATTGAAATCGTAACTTTTATTCTATTACCCCTCTAGTTTTTACAAATCAAAGGCAGAGATTAGAAATAGCTTGAGTCGAGCTTAAGTTGCTTTATCAGTATATATGGTGACAGCACAATCTGGGTTAGAAAGAGCCAATGGCTCTTACATATCAAGTGTCTTTCCTTCTGACCTCTTAATAACATTGTTGTTTATGGGCAGCATTTCTGTATGGTTGGTGGTGATCTTTATTGATTTATTTGTTGTGCTAAATCTTGTTTATGGCATGTATTTACTGTAAAACTGCCAAGGGGCTTGATTCCCTAGTTTACTTCTGTTTAATTTATATTACCTTTTCTTGCGTGCAGGTCTGAGTTTGTATTCATTAATCCGAACTCTAAAGGGCAGTGTGGATGTGGTGAATCTTTTATGACAACTGGCAGTAGTGGAGTGTTTAAGCAGGGTGGAAGCTAGGGATTCTTACAAACTTGTAGTACATGAAGAATGAAAATGGATGATTCTTTTCACTGGTTGGCCAAGCATTACGCACTTGTCTGAAGGTTGTAAATGAAAGGTAGACATCCTCGGTGAGCTTTAATGCAGTCAGGCCCAACAGGGGCTTTACTAATTTTCATCCTTCTGGGAGGCACTGCTGTTTTGCCGTCTACAAACAAATTGTAAAACTATTTTAACTTTTTTTTTCGTGGTTTTGACAAAAATACCGATGTAACCAGATTGTTGTGATTCTTATTGTAATTTGGTTCAGTGCAGAAGTCCAGAGCCGAAAGCAAATGGTGGATTAGAAAATGACTAAATAAGTAATTAAATAGTAATAGAGTTTCCGCCCTCAAACTGACGGTGGATTATTTTTAAATAAATAAACCGCCAAATAGTTCAGCTGAATGACATCCGCGGCCTGTTGCTCAAACAGAATATAACTGTCAAGTTCGAGTTCAATCGTCTGATTCATCTCACCACAATCTTGATTAACGTCTAACTTCCAACGATGCAGATTCACATCATAGTAAGCATCGTATAAATGCCTCGACCCAACTCACCAACAGAAATTCCCTCCATTTTCTTCCTAATGTCCAAGGCCACTCTCTTCTCATTCTTTAGTGTCCGCGTGACAATGGCTGTAATAGTGAAATCAACAATGGGCTTCATTGTGCTGTTATTGATAAACGTCTCTGTTAGCTCCTGAGATCTTGGCGCGCAATCCTGAAATCTCCATAACACGCGAGCCTCAGTTGAAAGAAGGATATGTCATTCCTCTGTTCGCTAACAAACTACTTCGGCATGGCAGTTACTGGTACTCTCTTTTCTTATCCTGCAGTAATTTTCATTAGGTTTTTGCATTAGTTGATCTTTCGTTTGGTTGGTGAGGAAATGAAGGAAATGGAAAGAAAGTGAAATCTTTAGGGGCTGTGATTTTCAGTTAATTTTTCGTTAAGCGGATTGGAAACGTACAAGTCACTGGTTTTAGTTGTTCATTTAGCCTGATATCAATTTTTTAGTTAAATTTCGTACAAGAAAATGCTTTGTTTAATTTGCTTGAAAAGAAAGGACAATAAAAAGCTCAGGATTTTTTTTTTGGGGGGGGGTGAATTTTGTGTTAAAAGAAGAGCAAAACTAGATCAATGATTCATAATTTGTCAATTGGTTTAATACCCACTGATTTTGTTTGTAATTTTGGCCAAATATTTTGTTTGATTGATAAGAAAATGGAGGAAAAGAGTGAAGGAAAAAAAAGAAATACACAACAAGAAGTGAAGAAACCTACAATTCCTGGTCATCATGTTTTAATATAAACATAAACCAATGTTGGCTTCAGAGATTCAGTATCTTGAAAAATTTACATTGTGAATAGTTCTCGCTTCTTGTCATTACCAGAAATTGTTTTATGATCAGTTCACTGAGACTTCCCATGTTTGTTAAATCTAGGTCAAAGAAAATGTACTTCTCTCAACTTTCTTTTGAAAAAAAAAAATTGAAAACTTTAAGCTTCAGAATAGAAATTCCCTTAATAAGAGTTTTCTTTTGAAATAATCTGTTTTTCATTTGATTTAAATGCTTTCTTTCTGCAGTGAGGTGACTCCTTCTATGAGTTGCCATTATGTCCTCCCGGAGATACATATCCAATTCATTGGTAGTATTATACAAGGGGTGTGATGTATTGTTTTCAACTGAGGGTTATTATTTGAATTTCCATGGATTGCAGAGCCAATACCCTACAGAAAGAAATCCCTTGAAGAATTCTATCCGGTGATTGCTTTGCTAGGACTAGGTGTAAGCTAAAATTTAAGGCAGGAACAGTTCAGGATATCCTTTGCCAGAAAACCCTGACAAAAGATGAAGTGAAAAAGTTTAGGCAAGCTGTTACTGATGGATCCAAATACCAGGTGTACTATAACAACATTCTCTTGTGAGGGAAGGTGGGGTTTGTTAAACCAATGATAGCTACTGTCAATTCAAGGCCTAGATATTATCTTGTTAAATCACATTGACTTTTATCCCCATTACTATAAGAACCAAGTGGTAGACATAAAGTCTATCAGTGACTTAGCTTCCGTGTTGATATAACTGAAGATGCTGAAAATCAGAATCAGGTTTATGTATTCTGTCTTCTGGAAAGATTCTATAATCGAGCCCACAAAATCTATATCCCAAAAGGGAATTGCTACAGTGAAACAGTGGTGGAGTTCGGAAGAGAAAGGGCTGCTTGATTCTCGATCGATATTTTTGGTACTTAACTTGTGCCTACTGCCTGCAGCTTGTGATGTTTTCTCACTGCAGGTCTCGCTCCGGGCCTAACTCTAGAGAAGCAACCTGGCACCCTGCAAACTGCAATTACTTGCTACCATTCTGGGAATGGGATTGCAGCTGTTGATAATGTAATCATTCTGTACATAACCCTGATGCTTACTTTGTTGCATTTTTGTGACTTCATTAAAGTTACCATATTTTATTCAATGATCAATTTGTACATGAATTTGGGCTTATTATGCCTGTGCATTTTTCCTGCTATCCCTTGGTTTTATTAGATTGTGTTGAAACAATTGTAATGCCAGCAAGCTGGTTTTCTAATTCACGATAAAGAAGCAAAGCAATATAAGATAATTGAGATCACTTTAAACATATTGGTGGATTGATTTATTTGTGTCATCAATAACTTTTCAGTTAGAAATTTTAAAATTTGTTATACAGCATACTTCATATGAAACGTGTGTACTTCCTAATTGTATTTTCGTCTAAACACCTAATTATATTTTTGTCTAAACACCAATGCAGGGCCTGTTTCCGCTTTATTTGGTTTTGGGACTTTCATGATGTTCTGTATCCATGCAATCTTGGCCCCATGGCTATACCTGTGCTTACATGGTGCTTGATATGTTCATGTTATGGGTATAATGATTCATCTCAATCTTCAGGCTGTAAGCACAACATATGTACCTGGGTAAGGCATATCTCTTGTATAGTAGTAATTCTTCTTTTTCCTCTTCAGATAACGTGGTTTTGGTTCATGTCTTTAGTTTGTACAATCAATTACTTTCTTGCAGATAAAATGCATTTTCTACTTTGTCCTGATGTTCATAATTGTTGTGGTGGTTAATGAAGTGGCTACATTGGCTTTTGAGTCTGCTAGTTGGAGGACTACACCAATATTTTTTACTATATACCGAGTTTCGGCTTTCTTTTTTCCTCTTAAGTGTATTGATATTGGAAATGCCCTCCAATATGAACCTTGGAGATCAATGATCTATCAGTGGCATTCTATGTTGATGACCACACCAGTTCAGATGTTACTTGGGGGCCTCTTGCCTTTCATTGCAATCTATGGAAAAAAGGATGAAATTTATGAAATCTTCTTTTTGCTGAAATATTGCAGCGTCTATAGCACAATGCTTCCATCCTTTTTTATAGTCATAATAGTGACTTCGTTGATGGGAGCAATTTTTACCACTTATCAGTTGTACAAGGAACATTTCAACTGGGGATGGAGGTATTGTTCATAGCACATTTTATCATTTACCTCTTTTGTTCCTCTTTTGGTTATAGCATGATTGATCATTGATGGGCTTATATTTATGCAGATCTGTGTTAAGAGGGGGATCAACTGCCATTTTCGGTCAACCACCATTTTCATGTTTGCTTACGGCATCTATTTCTACTGCAGAGTTAACGAAGTGATTTCTTTTTCGAATCTGTTTTACTTTTTGGTCTACAATGCATGCTCGTGCTGTATTTTATTTATGGCTCTTGGAGCAGTTGGCTTCTATGCTTCATTATTTGCGTCTAAAGCCTATTATCATTTTTCTCTTCCCAAGCGCAATTGATGATTCCACTGTTACTTATCTGATACAGTGAGAAGTAGCCCCTGTTTTTGGTTACTTTTATGGAGATTACAGTTGCATACACTTGTCTGTCTCAATTTGTAAAGATCGATTGGAATGTATAGCTACATTCTTGAAAAATGTGGAACGAACACATTTGATGGTTCAGTATTTGATTCTTTAACATTCCCAAATGAGCCCTGAATCTCTCTATTCAAATTAAACTCTGCTCTAATTAAAACAAGCAATATGTTTCTGTTTTCTACAGTAAAATTATTAGCATTGTAGTATTTGTATCTAGGAGGCTTGCTGCAGGGACATATTCTAACAAAAACTTTGTGAAGGGGGCAACTTTGTTGAGTCACGCATATTCTTTTAACTGCGTTGTGCATGATTTAGATTAAAATGATGAGTCCAACTGCTCAAATGACGTTTGTTAAAACTTGTTCAACAAACCATTCCAAAATAGGCAATAAGCAAGCATAGCAACCATTGCACCTGCGGAGCCCAATAATATCCGCCTGGAGCTCCACAATGTCACCGCCAACGTAAATTATCAATTCTCCATAACAACGGTCGCTGCTAACGGACTACCCGCGTCGCTCAATAGATTCAGTTAGTTTGTCATGTAGTCACACACAAAATACGTCTTAATAAAAAGTCAAAACGTTAATTCATGAGAATACAATCGCGACAAACATCTCAAAAGGTTTTAATGGTCGAGATTTACACCATGAGATCGAAAGTACCTTCGTAACGATGTCTAATGTTGGCTATGAAAACCTCAACCAAATGCTAACAAAATTTCCCCCCATTTCATTTTATTCGAAACCCTCTCCCTCTCCCTCGCTATAGTGTCCGTACAACCATGGGGATAATGAATCGAAGAACAAGCTTGATACTGATAACTGCCCTGCTTCCTCTGCTGATTTCGATGAAAAATCTGAAGCTGGAGCTGCCGTAAACAGTACTCAAGCCTCATCAGCTCAAAGAAGGAGATCTCATTCCGTTGTTCGCTAGCAAAGTTTTTCAACGTGCCGATGGCTGCTAGTACTCGCGTTATATTACCGATTGCTCCTTTTAACTTCTAACTGTTTAACTATTATTTTGATTTGATTTTGCATGAATTTGTTAATCCGATACTAAACGTGGTCTTAGATCTTCTGATTGGTTGCTGAGACAGTAACAAAAAGGAAAATGAAATCTGATCGTTCTGCGTTGTTTATTTGCTATCTCAAGTGTTCATGTTACCCTGATCTCTTCAGTGATCCATTTTGCTTGCATTTTATTATTTAATATTGTGATTAGGAGATCAGGAGATGTAATTTCATGATTATGTTGTTCTTTTGGCTTGTTATCACCTATCAGGACAAGTACTTCTGTATGAAATGTGGTGTTTGGTTGATTAGAAAATGGAGGAAAAGAAAAGAAAAATAAAATCTCAAATATTTTTTTGTGTCAGGAAATTGTGATAGGTGAAACAAGGTTATAGTTAAAATGAACTTGGAGAAAATGGAGAATAAGCACAAAATGAGGACACAAGAAATTACATAATTTGACTTTTAATCTATGTGTACGGATAAAGACAAAAAAAAATAATTTTACTAATGATGTAGAGTATGTAAGCATTGAAATATTTTGTCTCACAACTCAAGAATCCAATACACCTAATTACTCTCACTTACTAAACCTTCATAATTTTAAGCTCTCAAATCTTTGAACTCTTTGCTCTCTCTCATAAAATGGGATGAATGCTTTTAATTTTTTTGATGCCAAGCTCTCAACCCAGAGCTTCCTTTCATATGCAATATTTGCTTAAAAAAAACCCTACAATTATGGGCTTTAAAATTCAAATAATGTGGTGCCATCATAACCAAATTAAAGCACCACGTCTTTGATAACTTAAGCACCAAATTCGGTGCTGACTTTCACATTCTCGTAGTTGGAGATTTGATTGAGAACCAATCAATCTTCATACCATCCTTTCTATTTTACTATTGTCATATAGCTTATGTTTTTGCAAGACTGCCAGAGAATCTACTCCATACAAAATTATCAGTATTGATTGGCTTTGGTAAAACATATGTTAGGTTTCTGTCTTGGTGAATTTGCATCCTTAGAATCTTATTTGCTGTTCTTAAGTCCTTCATGTCAAATTTTCTAGCCAACTGTGCCTTCAATTTTTAAACTCGATCTTTGTTAGAGTTTATTACTAACATGTGATCCATATACAACAACAAAATGATAAAATCATTATCTTCAAAACTCTTGTAACACACACAATGGTTTGAATTGAGTTTGTTATATTTAAGGCTTATAATGAAGGAATCAAGTCTCTTATACTAACACCCCAGCACCTGTTTGAGATCATATAGAGATTTGTTCAATTTGCAAACTAAGTTCTGTTTTCCTGTTAGCAAACTCTTTTAGTTGAAGCATATTAATTTCTTTTTCAAATTCTCTATGAAAAAACACAGTTTTCACATCTGACTACTTAGGATGTAAGTTAAATGTAGCATACGTCGCTAAGATTGCTCTAACTATCGTGAGTCAAACCACCAAAGAAAATATCTCGTTAAAGTCAATACCTTCTTTCTGAACAAATCCTTTCACCACTAATCTTATAAACCCATTTATTTCCAATGACTTTTCTTGCACATGGTAGTGGTGGAAGCCTTAATGTCTTATTCTTGTGTAGATCTTCAATTTCTTCCTGCATTGCTATCATTCACAAAATAACAAACATTTAGATTTTTCAAAGATTTATAGAAAGTTGATGGCTCTTTATCCTCTATTAAGGGACAAAATACAACATTGATCTTCATAACATACTATGAGTGCCATACTAACAGTTGGCTTTTAAGAGTTGACTGATAAATTTTTAGAGCCTCGGACTTGATTGCCTCGTGCGTTAACGCTGTTTCAGAAGAATTTCATATTTCTTTTTTAGATTATTTTTCACATATATTAGTACAGTTTCTGACTTTTCTTTTATAGTGCTATTATCAGCATCTTTCCTTTGTAGTTGATCTTCTACAAAGATAATATCTCTATTGATGACAATCTTACAGGCAATGAGTCCCACTCCATTAGCATATCTCAAGAAGACACATATTCTGAATTTTGGATCTAACTTTGTTCTTTCTTGAGTATTGTATATCACATTCACATGACATCCAAAGCTGAAAGTAATCAATTGACTTTTCAATTCTTGTATTTCCATAGAAGTTTTTAATCTAATTGCCACAGATGGTGATTGATTTACCACATAACAAGAAATTTTGGTTGCTTCTGCCTAGAATGAGTTGGGTAGACTGGCAGTCCTCAACATAGCTCTTATTCATCCTGCAAGAATTCTGTTCATCCACTCTACCACTCTATTCTGGTTAGAAGCATAAGCGATTGTGAATTGTCTTCTAATACTTTTCTACTTATAAAATGTAAGAAATTTGTTGTTTGTATATTCTCCACCATTATTTGTTGTCAAACCACTACTACAAAATTAATCATTTCTGATAGAATTATTTTGTCACAAATAATGTTACTGACAGAATTATGTTTTGTCACAAAAGCCACAGTAAGAATGTTGTGACAAAATACTTATTGATTTGTGACATAAAATAACTGTCACAAACTTGTGTTAAAAATAATCCTTCAAACGTGGCAACTTATGTGTACAATATTTTATTGATGTGGCATCCTATTTGACTATCCATGTTGGCACATATGATCCCACAATTGGCTGACATGTCAATTATAATTTTTTTTAATATAGCTGATGTGGAATTTGACATGTTTGTACACTTGGAATAATGTGCAACCGTGGCATATGATCGATGGGCTTCAAACATTATGATAACGTGACATTAATTTCTGTCCCAAGTGGATGATAGATTTTTCTCACAGTAAGAAATCTATTCTGTCACATGTGGATGATAGATTTTTCTCACAGTAAGAAATCTATTCTGTCACATGTGGATGATAGATATTTTTCAATTTTAATTATCCTTTTATTTCACAATTGCTAAATAATAAAATTCTGAAATAAATCCACTACAATTTTTTTAGAAAATACAAATTGAATTAGTAAATCACATAATAATTTTTTATAAATTATAATCCAACACACACACACACACACACACACACACATATATATATATATATATATATATATATATATATATATATATATATATATATATATATCCAGTATTCTAAAATATAGAGAAGAAGAGAAATTCAACCTAGGTAACAAACCAGAGAAATTCAACCTAGGTAACAAACCTATACATTGATCAATTAACTAACAAAATAACTACTAGATATATACAACAAAAAAATATTGAAATTAACTTCAAAAAGAAACATCAATGTATGTTAATCTTAATCCAAGCCTGATCACCAGTAGCATATATAGCCAGTGAATAGCAACAAGTTCAATCTGCATATATAGAAATAAAAGAAAATGAATCAATATAATGAAATTTTGAAATGTTGCTTGGCTACAAATATATAAATGAACATCAATCTTCAAATGAACCAAATTTTATTTACAATATACTTACAAATTGTCCAAAAAAAGGAAAAAAAGCATGCAGAACATTAACCAACAATAAAATATACACAAGCATTAGCCAACAAAAATATGTAAATAGAAACCTAAAAAGCCTAAACACTTGGAATGATTACAAATATTCAAAAACATCAGCTACCAACAAAGTCAAGTCATTATATTTCCTATAAACTGTAATATTCTAATGAACACAAATATACTTAGAGAAAATGAAAACAATGGAATAATTACTTATGAAAACTAAGGTGAATATTTGATACCTAATACTCTATTTTGTTTACGTATGACAAACAAGCCAAATTTCAACCTAAAATCACATCATATACCTGAAATAATCATAACTTCTCTAAGACAAAGGAAGCCCACTCCTTACGGATTTCATCAATCTCTTCTTCATTATAAGTTTTCTTTCCAAAGAACTATAAACAAATTCAAATGAATTAGCTATTATATACATATAGTACTACATCATAAAAAATGCACACTTACATCTTTTTTTAGCACATTGTTATCAGCAATGATATCTTGCATATAGGACATGACATAAAACCCGCATTCGACACTACCAGGTTGCTTTGGTGCCTAAAAATTAACCAATTAACTGTTATGTTAAGAATATTTACAATTTGAACACAAATGTGCATGATAATTAATAATTAATAATTCATTACTTTTACCTTCACTGTAGCCCAATTAACTTTAACTTTTTGGCCTGAAGTTGATTCTTTAGCGTTAAGTTTTGCCATGGCACTAGATAATGCATGATTATCCAGAGTAGAAAATGTCAAAGCATGCCTTTAATATCATAAAAATATGTAGAAACATGTAAAATGTCACTTACTTTTTCAAAAGAAGCCTTAGATCCATATGCATTGATTGTTGCATTGGATCCAAATAGTATATTGTATTAGAATCCATGTCAATAACAATAAGGACCCAATGATTCTACAACCAATGAAATTGTAATTTTAGTAAAGGATTTTTTTAAAAAAGTAATGTGATTAAATAAAATCACAAGGCTCATGTACTTACTTAGGATTATAAGGCATGAGGCATAACTGTCCAGATTGGATTCCTTCCAATTGGGATACAATGGATTTTGTTCTATCAATTTGAGATTTGTTGGTATTTGCTCGACCTGCAAGGGAGACAGCAGCCGGATTTATGAATTTATACTTCATCATCATCCCAATTCTCTTTAGTTCCTCATACAACTTCCTGTGCATATGAAAATTTGATAGGTTATACAATGATTCAAACATAACTAATAATCAAAACATATGCTTGCAAGGGATCTCAATTCTCTTTACATTGTCCATATCGTGAGGCAATTCTCTGTCAACTCCTCTAAGTAACATACAAGTAACATATAAACAAACAATATTATTAAAATCCAACATCAAATAATCCAAGTAAAAAGAAATAACTCAATGCAAGGGAAAAAAGTCTAAATCAAATCAACTTAATTCACTCAAAATAATTTATAATGAAAAAATTACCTTATTGAAAACTAGAAGCACTGTAAAAGAAATCCACAACTCTATGAACTAACAGTACTGAAGACATGCCTGAAACCAAGAACAAAAACACATATTATGAAACAAAACAAATATTTAACTCCAAGGAGCTTCAATTTAATTGTCATGGCAAGGGAATTTTAGAAAATACAAAAAAGCTATAAGTGCCAAAATCAGAAAAAGATAAAATTCCTTAAAATGTAGCAAACAAACTTTAGAAAACAATTCCTCTCTTTTTACTTATTCTACTACACCATCAGCCGTAATGAATCATCATTCTTTTTAATTTATGCATCTTTTGAATTCTTTTTTTCTTCTAATTGCAATACAAATGAATTAGAATATGAAATAATATTTCTTTTCTTTGTTTTTCTATGTGTACTTTCTTCTGGTTAAAAAATAGAAAGGGACCATAATTTCATTAGCTAACAAAAAGTGAACGACAAAGATTGGAACCACATCAATTATGAAATAAGCAAAAAAAGAAAACCAACACTTGTATTTTGAAATAAAAAACCCAATTCAATATAAGTGGAGCTTCAGAGACCACTATCATTGTACAAAATTTCTGAAATTTTACTATAGTTTATAAACACAAAAGCACAAATATGCAGTTTTTTCTATTAAAAACCTCAAAATGTCCAAATTTTCAAATACCCAAGAATTAAAAGGGACCACCCTCTCATTTTTAATTCAATTGTTTCCCACAAATGTTTTCCTTAGCAACGAAGCCAAACAATTTTGCATAAAGAGACAAAAAGCTTGCAAACCCTAGGTCCCAAAGTCATCGGCACCGCTAAATTTAGGCATAATGAGCATAAACATTAGAGAAATTTAAAAAAAAAAACAGGGAGAGAGAGAAAGAATTGAAATGTGCTTTTGCTTTTACCTAAAATTGGAGGATAAAC
Source organism: Luvunga scandens (assembly GCA_030449905.1). Classification (NCBI taxonomy): domain Eukaryota; kingdom Viridiplantae; phylum Streptophyta; class Magnoliopsida; order Sapindales; family Rutaceae; genus Luvunga; species Luvunga scandens. The sequence goes on along the minus strand of JASUUG010000122.1, from coordinate 19,806 downwards.
TTTAGAAGCTTCAGTGGGTCACGCCAATCATCCTTCAAACCATGAATTTTCTTTAACCAAAATAGAAGCTTTCGAAACTGGCCATAAATTCCACCTTTTAAGTGCAGAGAATTGATTTTGTTTCTACAAATACTAGAACTCCGAATTAGAGCATGAAGTATATTCTTTTTCCTTTTTTTAATGAGAGTGAAGGTTGTCGAGAACAGAGAATGGGAGGAGAAAAAATTTACTAAGTCAAAATAGTTAAAGTCTTTCCTTCTTAGTAAAACGACATAGTTTATTCTGTATAAAACTATGCCGTTTTAATTTTAGGAGAATCTTTCAAATAATTTGTGACAAAAAAACTAAAGAAGGAAACACACGCCTAAATTTTAGGCGCCATAAAAAGGCCACAGTATATATCACAAAAATAAAAAATTATTTTATAATATAATATTCTTTTTTATCTGCAGACGTGGCAAAATAAATTTTATGCAATTAACTTATTTGACAGAATTTTGTCAAGTTTAGTTAAAAGTCCAAAAATTAATGTTCTTATTTAGTGTTGATGTGGAATAAAACATAAAAGAAAAAATAAATACAACATTTGTTTATGTCAAGGTGGCATAAAAATTTAATTTCATGACAAAAATTATGTCAAGAAGCACTTCAATTATCATTCAGTCACAGGGTTCTGTCACTAATTTTTGTTAAAGTAATCAAAATTTTCAAACTTCAAGATGTTTCTGTCAAAAAATCTAATGCACATATATCTGTCACAAAACTTTGTCAATTCCAAACTTCTAATAACAAAATTCTGTCATAAATACCTCATTTTGTAGTAGTGAACACTTAATCATTTTTTTTTAATTCAAATTCTAGCCACGCTTTGTATTCCTTGAATACTGGAAATATATCTGACATTTTCTTAATTTGATAAATCTAATATCTTTAAGAATAATTATCAATGAAAGTCACTATATACTTTACACTTTCTAAGGATATATCTGGCAGTTCCCAAATGAAAGTCACCTTGTTCTGATATATGACCAAGTTTGAAATGCTACATCATCATCGACTATTATTTCCTGTAGTGCTTCACTTTTAAGCATAAATACATTAGCACCGATTTTTTTCGCCTTCATTAATACAAGTGTGCCTCTAACAATCTTCATGATTCCATTTTCTACATGAGTTTTGCAATCAAGGTTATCTATTTGTCTCAAAGACAATATATTTTTCTTTAAGTCTTTGACATATCGTACTTTTTAAATTATGTGAATTGTATTATCAAATATTTTTATTTTGACAGTACCAATACTAACGATCTCCAAGGTATGATCATCACTTATATATGTAGATCCTCTTGAGATAGATTTATTTTTTAAACCACTCTCCAGAAGGTCATGTGCCAAGTGGCTTCTGACCCGATAAGCTAAACATCAACTAACCACTTCTTACCTTCTATAACAGTTGTTGCCTCGTTGTAGAAAATTTTATCATCATTAGAAGTATTTGCCACATAACCTAAGCAATTGATTACTCAGCTTTATTGTCTCTACTCTACTTATTTTTCCAATACTTTTCTTTGACATATCCTTTCTTACTACAATTATAACATTTGATATTGTTCATGCTTTTCAATTTTAATATATCATGATTGTGATTCCCATTAGGGCCACATTTCGTTAATCTTCCTTTTGTTATTGATAATGCCTCTGCTTGCTGTGAACTCGCATGCCTACTTTCTTTATTTTTTTGCTTGCTCCTTTCATTAATATAGAGGCTGCAACATCGCTGAAGACTAGACTGTTTGTTTGGTTGTTGTTTGTCAAATTAATGATAAGTTAATAATATGAATTTAGTAGGTTTTGAAGTATAAGCTCTGCACGTTTATTTTTCTCTATTTTATGACATAATATTGTGAGTTGTGAAAATAGAGCCTTCAGGGTGTTAATATGGTTGATCATCGATGTAGATTTTACCATTTAAAGATTGTAAAGTTTTCTTTTTAAGAAAATCTTGTTGTGTAAAAACTTGTCCTCGTACAATTTTGTGAAAGTACCTCATGTTTTCTTTGATGTTCCTTTCTCCTCCATACTAGATAACACTTCATTAGCTAGTGCTAAATGTAGATAAACAATTGCATTACTGTCCATCTCGTTCCACTTAGCATCATCAGTTATCTTCATAGGTCTTTCTTCATTACTGCCAAGTAATTATTTTTCCTTTATAGCCATTGTTTTTCACCATGAACTGCCTTTTGCAGAATCAGTGCCCATCATTTCATGTGAATAGTAACTGTATATATGAGTAGAATCATATACATGAACAGTACTCTAACCACCAAAAGCTTTGATATTACTGCTAGGAAATATATGGATGAGCAAGGCCACGACTAAAATAAAGTTAGAGAAAATGAAAAATAAGCTCAGAATGAGGACCTAAGAAATTACATGCTTCGGTTTTCAGCCTATATCTATGGGTGAAGACAAAAGAAAATAATTTTACCAGTGATATGGAGTACACTAGTATTGAAATATTTTGTCTCACAACCTAGAACCCCTTTAGACCAAATTACTCTCACTTACTAACTCTTAATAGTTTTATAATTTTAAGTTATCAAGTCTTTAAACTCTCGACTCTCTCTCATAAAATGGGATGAATGCTCTCAATTTTTGGATACAAAGCTCTTAAACCAAAGCTTTTTTTTATAGGCAAAATTTGTCTAAAAACAGTTCCGCAATTGTGGGCTTTAAAAATCAAATAATGTGACCAAATTCAAGCACCAAATTCAGTGCTAACTTTCACAATGTGTTCTTTATTAATTTTGAGTAAAGCCATTAGAAAACTTAACCCAATGATTAATAGATGGTCATCTGGTTTAATATCAATTGATATGTTAAAAAATTTTAGTTGAAATATTCTGCTTGGTTAATGACAAATCAAAAGAGAAGTAAAACTGAAGTGATATTTAAAAGATGTGAAAAATTTTTGTGCTTGTACTTTAAGTCCTGACAATTTGATTCTTAATCATTTCTTGCATTTTCTCGAATATTATATAGAGGGTTAAGAATTTTGCTTCAATTTTTTTTTTAACTCACAGAAGATCTTTATAAGTCATATTGCACTTTAAAAATATGAGTTTACTAGTGCTTCATTAGTGTGCTTGGTTCTTGAGAAAAACAAGTAAGAAAGAAGCAAATAGAATACTCAAAAGCTTATTTTTTTGAGTGTGTGTGTGTGTTTTTTTCATGTTTAGAAATGCAATGATTAGCTGATGACATTGTGAATTACTTAAACCAAATGATAACATATATTGCTATGCTTTTCCTCTTTACAATAGGGCTAAGTCTTACTTTGATTTGCCATTCTACCCTGTTGGAGGTATATGTTTACATTTTTATTTAATATCTAGTATCAGTGTTGTGATAATGTATTAAGAATTTTATCAATTAAGTTATAACTAATATTTGCGTCTATTGTGTATAGATCTAATACTCAACAAGATGAAGTCCACAAAAGAAACTGTAAGAGGTGATTGCTTTATTAAAACACAATATGACTTGAAGTTCAAGGTGGAAAGTGTAGATAAGACCTTTTATGAGAAGAACTTGAAATTATATGAAGTAAAAATGTTTAGGGATGCTATTAGCATGGAAGTCAACTACCATATGTATTACAATAAATTCTCTTGTAAGGAGTTGTGGGGATCATAAAAGAAAAGAGCCTCACTGTTGATTCAAGGACAAGATATTATCTTGTCAAACAAATTAACTTCTATCCATACTACTATAAAAATAAAGATGTAGACATATATGCCCTACCAGATATTATATTGGTGGTAGATATTACTGAAGACATTAAAATCAGTGTGAATTTTACCTTTTCTTTCAACTGAAAAGTTAAAAGCAACCCCACAAATTTTGTTTGCTATAGTGAAATTGCAATGATAAAAGATTTAAAAGATAAAGGGTCGATGATATTTTAAAGACCTATGTTTTCCATTTGATTTGTGTTGCTTATGGTAGAAATTGATACATTTCTTCATAACTATTTCGATAGCTATTACCCTGATAATTAACTAATAATTGGATTATAAAGTCTTAATCAGTTCATCACCTTAATATTCATTACCTGCAAGTGTCCTCCATAAGTTATCACATTAATGGAAAATGGCATTCAATATACGGTATATGGTGACGTTTGTTGGCGCTCTTCGTATTCATCCTTATTTGGTGCCATTTTGGCCATTCGAGCTCAATAGTTTTTAATGTAATTGTTTCTATTCCTAAATTCGGTGCTTATTTTGTTGTATGCTAGTAACTTCAACAAAGTTATTATTTCATACTTAATATAAAATTTTCTAGCTCTTTTCCACTTAAATAAGTCAGTTGTTGATCTTAGGAAGGCAATTAGCAGCTGCTAATTCTTACTTCTCCTAAATATAAAAAGCATGTTTTATGTAGGGTAATCTTTCTTCCTTATTTTACAAGCCTAGATGTATTCTATGCCTGTGATCTTAGCTAACGGTGTTAGTATATATTTGTTTTGATACTTTACTATACATGGTGGATCAAAGATATTTAAGTACATAAGCAAATTTGTAGTCATTTGAATGCCCCATCAATGTAAAATTAATTAAATTTTAAAAAAAAAGAAGATACTATTGATAAATAAATTATTTAAAATGATGGCACGATGATAACTAATTATTATATTATTTATTTAGGTAAAATTTTATAATTCTAATCAAAATTTTTGTGATTCTAACTTAAATTTTTTTTTTATGCATGTTAGTACTCATTAAATATTCAGTAGACATGCTAGTACTCGTTAAGTTTACATGTTATTGTTCACTTTTAATATGTGTACAAATTTTAATTATAAGATTTCTAGAACCTTCTAGCATAGTTTTTATAAATTAAGTCGACTCTGTTATTGTATCTCATCTGCACCTCATCTTACTTTTCTGGCTAACATGCAACCCAATCAATTTAATGGTGCATATACCACATTTGGCAGGGTAGGAGTTTCACTTCTCTTTTATTTTTTTCTCCAACAGCTCATGTCTTTAATCATTTGGTGAGTTATAATTCTTGCAAAGAGAATATATTATACAGATTACAATCCTCTATATTCTCCCAATGTTCTTAACCCTTGTGGTTCTTGCATGGTTTGCTGATATACCTGAAAGTGCCACCCACTGAGACCTTTTGTTGCTTGGAGACTTAACTTATTTTTTCACAATTCAAGGAGGTACATGAGGCATCCAAATAATTGACATAGGAAATATTGTGCCACAAAAACAACTCAAATAGTGATCCCTTGGTGGCAGTCTTAGTTAATCAGAATACTTGCTTAAATGCTCCTTGGGGGCCTCTTGCCTTTACTTTTCCTCCTCAAGATGAAATTTGCATAAACTTTTTGTTTCTGAAAGTCTATAATGCACATTTCACTATGTTTTAATTCTTCATCTGCATCATCATAATGACCATGGTGATGACAGTAGTTTTTACTTCCTATCAATTGTCCTACAAAGATTTCAATTTTTGGCGAGGGTATTATTCTAAAAAAAAAAATCATAACACTACCCCTTTTTCTTATAAAATAGATGCACTTAAATTTTATCTGTCTATGGTTGCAGATTTGTGTTTTGAGGGGGATCAATTGCCATTTTTATATTTGCCTCTGGCATATATTTCTAGTATAAAATTAAGGATGAGAATTCAGGTGCTCTTTTCATTTTTATGTGCTATAATGCATGCTTTTGTTATGCTTTCTTCTTGATTCTTGGTGGAGTAAGCTTCTATGCTTTGTTGCAGATGTATGGTATTAAGAAACTGAACCTGCACAAGCATGATCGATGAACCAATTTTTTCACCTGCAAATCAAGTTAGCTCAAACATTCAGAGGATGGTAAAAAATTATGTACTGCTTCCATTTATCAAATTCGGCTCTCTCCTAAAACAAGCAATTGATATATGTTTTCTAAAGTACCATCATTAGCCTTGTATTTGTATAAAAATAATTTCTCTTATTTTCTCTAAATTCTAGAAATGTAAAATTTTTTTGATTCTATAGTATTATTATATATGCCCAAAAAAAAAGCCAATCTAGTACTAATTTCAATTTACTGATAATTTTTAAGATAGAGACAATTACATCTATGAGCCTCATAAGCTAATGAAAAGAGGGTTTGTTAACTTGGGTTTGAAAAATGACATGAGAAATTTGACCGACAAGCATGATAGTGAGGGTTGAACTTATTATGAGGCATACAAAATTAGTTATAATAGTACTCTTATAGAAAGGTGATTCTCAATTCTCATGACAAATTTTTTTTGAGTCATTCTTCAGTATAAATATTTCTTTTGTGTACAATGCTACAAAAACAATTTACATTGTTATAAAAGGATTTTAGTGTTGTAGAAGGCTTTTAAAAAAATTCAATTACAGTGTTGTACATGATGTGTCTGTAGTGAAAATACAGATTTTTCTGTCTAAGAATTTTTATACATCATATAATCTCTATAAATTAATACCCGATAAATTAATAATCTCTATTATTTGATAATTTTTTACTGTCTCGACTTAGGCTAATAGACTTGATTAATAATTTCAATAAATTAATAAGATAATATATATTTTTTAAAAGTTTATAAATATAATTGTTATGATGTTTTATTAGATAAAGTATGACTGTTGTTTCTTAATTTTTTTTCTTGAAATATAAATGTAATTAGATGTTATTTCTAATTTTACTTATTATCACTAGAAGCTTTGGGGTTGAATTCTAAAATTGCAAGCATTTTGAATTTTTTGGTTAATTTAATCTGTATTTAGTGGATTAGTTAATTTTTATTGATTAGAATGACAAAATACAATTAATTTTTAGTCAATTAAATTTATGTTCATTAAAGTTTGTATGTAGTTTATAAATTAATAAATTGTTAATTTATCGATTAATTTATAGCTTTCTAAATTAATAGATTTTTGTATGGTCTTAATATTATTAAGTTATAGAGGTTTTACTATACATAGATAGATATTAGAAGGCTTTTGAATGATTAAAATAAATGGCTGACAAATTTGGGCCCGACCAAAAAACTCAAAAGTTTTCAAGTGGTGATATTTGATCTTTCAATTTTTCTCACCTACCCCCCACTATTCAAACTAATTCCATTTATTTCTATAATGATCCTTATTAAAGATAAAATTTAATTAAAAAATAAAAACAATTCAAGAAACCTTGGCCACCTTCCACTACCATTGTCATCACCTGAAGCCATCATTTTTTATCATTTATTTCAATCTCAACCTCTTTATAGCTATTCTATTTTAATTATTTAGTATTTATCCCAATTAAATTATAATTTCTTGATTCTTATACTGAAATTATTATTTGCCTCTTTTCATTTGATATTATTTTGATTTTCATACTATTATATCAATCTCGTTAAAATCAATTCAAATAATTGAGGGGTTTTAGTTTGCGACTGTTGGGGATAGTAGGGTCAATCGGCGTCTAAGGCTAGTGGTTCATGGCTTAAGGTGGTGATTGTGGTGGTGGAAAATGACTAGAGCATCTGGAATGCTATTTAGTTTTTTTTTTTTCTTTATTGTTTAACAAGGATAATTATGAAAATAAGTCAGATTAATTAAATATCCTTAAAAATAAGTCAGATTAATTAAAAAGTAGAGGTTGGTGAGAAAAATTGAGGGACCAAGTTGCAGCAAGAGTCGAAATTATTGGGCTGTCATGACTTTAGACAGATGAAGCACAGAGTTAACGCAATCACGATTTATACTTAAATTTATTTGACACATTAATGGTATTAAAATAATATTGTTTAAAATTTAAAATTTTATGCGCTATTATTTCTTTTATATTATAAATGTAGGATAATTTTATGGTGTGGGATTGTGCGCTCGTCAGTATATCAGAGAGAGCTAGCTTTTTCGTTACTCTATAAATGCATTTATCATAAAACTTTATAATCAATCTTCAGGGTAATGAATTTTAATTAATAAATCTTATCTCACAGACTAAATATACTAAAATTATTTTCTTTAAGATTAAAATAACTTGCTAAATTAATATAATTTTATTCATTGCATTTAATTTAATACTATACTTTTATTTACTAAAATTATTTATTAAAATATTTAACAACAATTTATCAAAATAAACATTTAAATACACTCGACACTTGTTTCATTTCTCTTTGTTATACTATTTTGTTGTTATTATCATTTAAGTGCAATTACATACGAGTATGATTGATATCTTGCGATTTTATTTTATTTTTATTTTTTGTAAATGATGTGGTATGTGTCATATCATCTAGTAAATGGTTACATGGCATATATGATATGAATTTTTTCATATTTAAGTTTGACAAATAATGTTACAATTAAGTTGACAAGAAATGACATAATTACTAACTGTATCATATCTGTGTTGGACAATCTTGACACGATTACTAGTTTATAATACAAGTATTAACTTATCAATCTATCATATTTTACTTAGAATTAATTATTAAGTCACAAAAATTTAATTTTATGATTGTTGATATGTGTAATTAAATTTTTATATATTGGATTAGTTTAAATTTGTATGTTGTTTGTTTCTTTATTATCATATGTACATTATCCTTGTTTTTTTTTCTTTCAAGTTGAATTACAATAGTATTTTCATTAGTAATTAGGTTGTTAATTATGTAATCGTGTCTTAATCGTATAATTGTGTCTTGTTAAGCAGATTATGTTTGTGTTTGAATTTGTTGACACAATTATTATACGTGTCGTGTATATATTTGATTAAATTTGAGATTATGTGAATGCAGCAATTACACAAATTACCACCTCTAGTTTCCAGTGAACTAAATGTAATATATCACCGACGACATGATGAATACGACATTATTTAAGTTGAAATTTTGAAATGGCCTGATCACACGGTTACAAAATTGAAACAGTTTAAATAAAAGAAAAAGATGCTGCCGCCCTTTGTTTATCATTATTTGCTGTATAATAATTAAAATATAAAAGGAGCAAACAAGAGACACCTGCTGTAGCCTGAGGATTGGTTTTCGATAGAAGCGATGAGTTCATGTAAGGTATACCACACCAAACTTTCCTGCCCATCGATTTCAGGCTTGCGCTTCACGCGTACACATCATCTTTTCAAACATCCTGTACGAAAATAAGGACGAACGATTTTAATCAGAATTTTTTAACACGTATATTATTATTTTAATGACTATCATATATATATATATATATATTGGAGGCAAAGCTTCCGCTACATTAGCTGTACGTTACAGCTAAAAGATTTTAAATAGAATGCAACGGATTGTTGGCTGTATTCGTCTACTTGTTTCCGTGGGCCACGGTTGCCTTTCTTTTTTCACGTGACATATGACAAAATGCTTTTCTGAACAAGATAGTAATAAATCCCACCCACGTGACCCACATACAATAATAAAAGGATTGAAAGCGACCGCTTGTATTAATTGCCCCATATATATATTGAAAATAATAGCACTTTCGTTTCAACCAATAATAAATACAGTAGTAACATGGTAGCACGTGGTACATAACAGATGTCAGATAATCACATCTGACCCATTTAAGGGCCGCAGTGCCGCATTAAATTCATTCATATCATTCACTAGAGCTGGCAAAATTTAACACGACCCGATTACCCGACACGAACACGACACGAATAAATGGGTATGGGTCGTCAAATTTAACACGATTATTAAATGGGTGAATTAAGGGTTGTGCGATTTTTTTCCGTGTCGGGTTAGGGTTAAAGTTTTTGACCCATTTACCCGATCAACGACCCGATTATATTTTCTATTTTAAAATAATTTGCGATGCTTTATCATCAAAACTCAAAATTGAGATAAATTTCACTTTTATTTCTATTTTTGAAATGATGAATATAAACACATGTTTATTTATAAAATTTTATATACATTTAGAGTTTCAAAAGATAAATGTGAAAATATCGATAGATACGTATATTTTATAATATATATATAAAATTAAAACTTCATAGTGTAAATGTGTAATATTTTGATACATATGTATATTTTATAATATCGATAAAGTATGTACGCGTGTAACGAATGACAGCGTATAAATATTTAATGTAAATTTTATTTAATATGTAGAAATTAAGCGGGTTATTGGGTAGAACCCGATTATTTTTCCGTGTCGGGTTTGGTGCTCAATTTTTGACACGATTATTAAATGGCCGGGTTTGGGTCGATCTAAATTTGACACCTACACCTAAACCTCGACTTCGACACGAACACGACCCGATGACCCATTTTGCCACCTCTATCATTCACACAGATTTAATTTTCTTTTTTTCTTTACCAATGAACAGGCTTAAATTCTTTAGTATCCCATTCAGATATTTAAATTCAGAAAGCAGCAAAATCTAAGTTTTAACAAAAAGATCTTCCAGTTAAAAAAATTAAAAAAAAGAAAAAAAAACGTGAAGGCCACATAATCGGTTTTTCCTTACGCAAGTAACGGAAATAAACATGGTTGGGAGACAGTAAATACATAATTTTTAATGGAAAAATCATGAATTCTTGCTACCATACTCTGATACCACCTATGTAAAATAAATCAAATAATTATGCATAAATACAATAATACGGGAAATTCAAATTTCGTGATTTTCTCACATTAATAAAACATATTATAGCATACATTTAATAATTATTACTCACATCCCATGAAAGTTAAGTTTTATTAAGAAATAAACTTCTCTTTGAATCTATATCCCTATTCTATTAGACCTCTTAAATGTATCAATGCGGGTCAATGTCATAAATAAATCACCTGTGCCACTAATTTCTTACATCTATGCATGGTTAGAAACTAATCTGTAGTCAAATGAAGTGCGGAAAATACGTAGTTAAGTGAAACCAGAAAAATTTGGAGGACTGTACTTGAAAATAACAAATATCCTTTTTACTTTGCCAATACTGGCTAGCTGCAATTTAATATAAGGGTCACCGTTAATTGTCGGGATGAAGACTTACTTTTCTCAACTAATATAGTCCATGATTTGGAATCTTTTACAGCTGTTAACATTGCATTGATTAATTGCCGATGACTGCGATGTATTACATATAGGCTTCGCCTGAGTAGCGCAACGGGCAGGGAAGAGACATTATCAAAACTGAAAAGAGGGAAGTGAAATCATTAAATAACATCGATATCCAAGTCCGGTGCCCTCAACCGCATCAGTATTTGCTTCCGATTCTGTCCAGCAAATTATTCAGGTAGCCTCCTGATATTGAAATTTCAATCATTGTAAATTTGTAATTAGCTACTTGCACACATTTTTCTTATCGAGTGGTAATTCTTAGAATAGTTTATAACGTACTTATGTGGTTTATCAATTTTAAGTTTTAGTACCAGTTTGCCATGTTTTCTTTTGAGGGTTGATTCCAGATGTTTTGTTACTACTTATATAGGACCTAAAAGGCTAAGACAACCCTTCAAAATGGAAAGAAAAAACTCAACATTTGGTTCCATGGAAGAACTCAAGGAACCGCTAATTGGCAAGGAGGAGAACTTGGAGCCGATAGGCAGATCATCTAAAGAGTTGCAGTATTGACAGGGTTCCTCAAGTTATCCGCGCTTCCACTCCTAAGGTAAATTCACTAAGCCTATATGAAAATGCAAATATATATACATATACACTCATGAGATCATTTGACAGAAATTTGTGACCTTCATACAAAATCACGAACAATATATACGCAATTGCAATGAAGAGACGTCAAAGCTTCAAAAACTTGAGTTTATAATATGATGCTGTCTTTGTTATTGAACTCTTTATCCATACAATTTTGAATGTAGAAGTATTTTAGCTTATTAGCTCTAAAAAAAAAGAGAGATGGACGGCTTCAGGCCGACCAAGGCTGTCCGGCAAGTCAGCCGCGGTCACCACACCGCGGCGGCTTGGTTAAAGTGGCAGCCATGGCTGCTGCCTAAAGAAACAAGAAGAAGTGGCGGCATGGCAGCCGCATGAGAGGGGAAAAAGAAAAAGTTGTGTTATGGTTTCTTGATTAACATCATTAAGGTCCTTAAAGTATCATAAAATTCTTTTCCGACATAATTATTAAAAGATATTTTACTTAAGTCTTGAATTTGATTGGACTTAATGAAATTTAATTTTGGGTCCAATATTTTAGGTTTGATGGATTAAAATTAAAGGTAGATTTATATTAGCACATTACAATTAAAATTAAGATTTAGCCTATTAAAAAAAAATTAAGGGTTAGTTTAATTTATGGGCTAGTTCAGGACCCGAACCAATCCAGTCCTAAATCGGTCAACAGTTGATCGTTGACCAAACTTTGATCCAGATTTTTTTTGTATAATTTTAAATTAAAATATTGGTATGTTAATATGTATTTTGAGATGAATTAATTGAAGTAACATGTCACCAAAATGACCTCTCTTGTGAAAATTAATTTATTTTGGAATATAAACAATTCTGCATATATAATTGTTGTAAATATCGATCGGTCTAAAGGAATATCCATATTTAATAGAATTATATGTGCAATTGTGATAATAAACATGTGATGATTATTCAATTTTATATGTTTACAATAAATCGACCGAAAGGAAGTCTCATTGTTTGACATATTCTTATTATCAGTGTTTGATTACTACATCAAAATATCACTGACATATTGTAGAAATTGTTGAAAAGTCAAACATCGGCTAACTTTGTTGAACAAATGGACATGGCCAACAATTTTTGACTAAAATTGCATTTAGCATGAGATTTCTAAGGTCGTGACGAAGCCATTAAAATTGAAAAATGACTAAGATTTTTTCACGATTCATATCGCATTTTGCTTTTTTAAAAGAAAGCCGAATGTATTTGTATCTCATCCCAAAATTAAGAGTTTAGGGAGCAATTGCAAGTGAAGCAATTTGAGAGTTTGAGAGAGTTTCTACTTGAGTGCTCTAGTGAGGATACAATTGTGTGTATTGGGGTTTTGGGTTTTGAGAGTTTTTTACCCACTTTTGTAAATTCTCATTATTAGTAAAATTATCTTCTAGTCTTTGCCCATGGACATGGGCTTTACTCCGAACCACGTAAATTATTGTGTCTTATTTTCTTTGTATTTATTTATCATCATATTTATACTTCTCAAGAAGTTATAGTCACAGCAATATTGGTAATTTCTCAACCCGCGTTTCCGCAACAATTTAGAAATTACCAAATAGGATCTGATACCAATTGTTGCAGAAACACGGGTTGAGAAATTACCAATATTGTCGTGACTATAACTTCTTGAGAAATATAAATGTGGTGATAAATAAATATAAAGAAAATATGACACAGTAATTTACGTGGTTCAATGTAAAGCCTATGTCCACGGGCAAAGACTGAAAAATAATTTTACTAATAATGAGAATTTACAAAAGTGGATAAAAATCTCTCAAAACCAAAAATCCTAACATGCCCAATTGTATCCTCACTAGAGCACTCAAGTAGAAACGCTCTCAAATTGCTTCACTTGTAATTGCTCTCTAAACTCTCAATTTTGGGATGAGATACAAATACATTCGACTTCTCTATTTATAGGTAAAGTTTGCGATATGAAAGTATGAAAAAATCTTGGCCATTTTTCAATTTTAATGGCTTCGGTGTTGACCTTGAAAATTTCATGCTAGATGTAATTTTAGTCAAAATATTGCTGGCCATGTGCATTTGTTCAACAAAGTTGGCTTTAGTGTTGACTTTTCAACACGATAAGTTAATATTTTTTCTAAAGATAGATATTAATAAAGTGTCTGGTTTTACCTTTATTTGAATTTATTTTTGTTTTAAGACTAATTTGAGTTTGTTCTGCTTATTTGATGTTCTCTATTCACTTATATCTACTGCTAATATTATTTTCAACATCAATTATATTCCTATGCTAAATGACTATAATTTCAAATCATGGCAAAAAAACCTCTTAAAAATTCTCGCTGTCATGAATCTTAATCTTGTGTTAAGGGTTGATTATTCCCTACCTTTTACGTATAAAAGTACCCTTGATGATAAAAGGAAAATAGAAAGATGGCAGAAATCAAATCGCATGCATATCATGATCATAAAGAAGGTTATTTTAAAAGCATCTAGGTTCTTAATACCTGAAAAGGAAACTACAATTAAGGAGTTCCTTACAGAAATTGAATAAAAGTTTGTCATGAACGAAAAGATTGAAATTAGTATGCTCTTGATAAGCTTAATTTTAATAAGGTATAAAGGCAAAGACAAGGGTAAGAAAAGGAATAAGGATAAGGAAGCTGCAAATTCACTACCTTAAAAGAAACAACAAATGAAATCATATGATCTAATAAGTATTAGTTGTTTCTTTTGTTAAGTTAAAAGGCATTATATGGCTTTTTATGAGGTTAATTTAACTTCGGTATTCAGACACACGTGGTGGATAGATTTTGGTGCAACCACTCACATTAGTATGTCTATGCAATGTTGCCTAAATTACCGAAAACTCAATGATGGTGAAAGATACATCTATGTCGACAATGGCAAGACAGTTGAAGTTGAAGCAATTGAAAAATTTAGTTGGTTTAATAATTCAAAACTAGTTGGTTCTAGTTCTTTGTCAGACAATGATAATCTTTATAAGCTTGATAAAATTGGTTTATTTAATGAATTCCTGCAATTGAGTGCATGAGGTTTAAAGAGAAAATTAACAAATAATATTTCAATTACGTTATGCCATAAGAGATTGGGTCATATCTCCAAACGGAGAATAGAGAGACTTGTGTCAGACGTAATTCTCGTTCCCTTAGATTTTACAGATTTTGACATCTGTGTTAATTGTATTAAGGGAAAACAAACCAATAAAAAGATATTTGAAGCTAACAGGACTTTGAATGTCTTAAAAATCATACATATGAACATTTGCGGGTCATTCCCTATACCTCTTTGAAATGGTCAACAATATTTTATAACGTTCATAGATGATTTTTTTAGATATGATTATATAAATCTCTTTCATGAAAAGTTACAGTCCTTGGATATGTTCAAAAATTTTAAAACTGAAGTTAAAAATCAACTTGACAAAAGAATTAAAAGCATCAGATTTAACCATGGTGGTGAATACTATGACAAATTTGATGATTTAGGGGAACAACGTTTAAAATTGTTTTCTAAACTCCTAAAGGAATGTGGTATTGCCCCACAGTACATTACACTGGGTTTACAAACTATGAATGGTATTGTTGAAAGAAGAAATAAAACGCTGAAGGACATAATGAGGAGTATGATTTCTTATTTTACCTTATTAGAATCACTCTGGAGAGAAGCACTTAAGACTGCAACATATATCCTTAATAGAGTTCCAACTAATGCAACTGTCAAAACTCCTTATGAGCTTTGGACAGGTAAAAAGCATAGTATAAAGCACTTATATATTTGAGGATATCCAGCTGAGATAAAGGCCTTATAAGCCTAATGAAAAGAAACTGGACTCAAAGATGGTGAGTTGCTGTTTTATTGGATACTTAGAATAGTCCAGGAGTTACAAGTTTTATGATCCCACGACTAATTCAATTTTGAGTCGAAAATGATTAGTTCTTTAATGATTTCGAGTTTGAGGGGGGAGATACAGTTAGGGACTTTGTCTTTAAAGAGAAATATGTTGACATTCCCATAAGTGTTATTGGCATTGATCAAGGTCTTATTCCTGACTTTGTTCAAAACACAATAGGTTAAGCCAATGTTAGAAAACCCTCATATAAGAAATTGTTCTAAAAGAACAAACTCTACCACTTCAAAAACATATGTCATTAAGGATATCCACTGGAGAAAAGAAAAATGCATTACCAGATGACTATATTGTATTTCTCCAAGAACATAAGGTAGACATTGGCGTCATGAAAGATGATTCAATTAATTTTCGTCAAGCCATTGAAAGTTCTAATTCTCATAAATGAGTTGATACTATAAATGAGGAGATGAAGTCCATGAAAGACAATAATGTATGAGATCTTGTTCTATTGCCAGAATGTATGAAACCTATTGGTTGCAAATAGATATTTAATATCAAAAGGGATTTGAAAGATAATGTGGAGAGACACTAGGCGCTTCTAGTCGCAAAGGGCTTTACATAGAAAGAAGACATCGACTATAAATAGACTTTCTCTCCTATTTCTTCGAAAGACTTTCTCAGGATTATAATGGCATTAATGGCGCATTTCAATCTTAAATTACATCATATTGATATAAAGACAGCATTTCTCACTGGCAACATTGATGAGACGATCTATAAAAACTAAAATGTCAACCAAAAGCCACAATTAAAATTAAGTTTTTAAATTTTTTATGGTAAAAATATAAGTTGGTTATTCTTCAAATTTATAACTTTTGAAGTGTAAGTCTTAATATCAATGTGCAATGAAAGCAAACAGGTAATTAAAAAATATTAGTATAAAATTGTGTTTGAACATGTATATAATCAAAATAAAATTATTATTTGATTATATTTTGTATTTATTCAAGATTTCTGTTATATTGAATTATAATGATCATTAAAAGAAAAAAAATGTCAAAATTTATTTATGTACATTCGGAGTTATTCAAGATAATGGAATGAGACGAGGCAAAGACAAATTTGTCTTAGAAAAAAATAAAGCAACGAGAATGAGATTTTTTTTTGTCCCACTTGCATATGCAGGATAAGATTGTGATTGGCAAATTTCATTCCATCCCGTCCCATTACCAACCCTACTATTGTGTCTTCCAAAATATCAATTTATGTAAACGATCTTATAACTATTCTCTCTCTCTCACTCTCTCTCTCTCTCTCTCTTCAAATAAATTTTAGTATCATTCATATAAAAACATACATATACATATCATCTTTAATCTCCTGAAAATGATTTTATTATAAACAAGGATGTTAAATTTGTTATGTTTAGGACTTTGAGATGGAAAAGATCATGTCAATATCAATTGATTTCGTTGAAGAACGAAAAGAGTTGATAATTGATGTCGATGAGAACTTAGAGCCCCAAGCAGAGTGTTGCATTTATAGGGTCCCTAGAGCTCTCCGCAAAAAGAATGAAGAAGCCTACACTCCAACGGTAATATCAATAGGCCCACTGCATCATGGTAAAGACGAATTTGCTGATATGGAGAAGCAGAAAATAAGATATAAAAGAGAATTTGTTAAACGAATCACACCTGAGAAATGGCAACGACTTAAAGAGTTCATGGCTAAAAACGATCAACGTATTCATAATAGTTATGAAGAAAAGTCTAAGCTTGAAAAACCTGAGTTCATGACCATGATTCTATATGATGCTGCATTTATCATTGAACTCTTCTTGAGATGTGATTCAGAGAAAAGTGATGATTTTCTACTAGAGAGAACATGCCTAGCAGACACTGTCTGGTTGGACTTGCAATTACTCGAAAACCAGCTTCCATTCTTCGTCCTTGATGGATTATATAAATCAGCCTTCCCCAATCTTGATCCCGAAGACGGCGATCCTTCCTTCATTTCACTTTCTTGTGTGTTCTTTGGACATTGTAAGCCCGGTGAAAAAATAGATGTCAAAGCGGAAGATATATTACACTTCACTCATTTGAGCAGATATTTTAAGACAAAGAAGTACCCAAAGGAGGACGCAACAAAGAAGGACTCAACAAAGAAAGACCCAAAGGAGGATCCAGAAGAAGAGTTGAGAGATTTACCTTGCGCAGCCAAACTGCAAGGTTCAGGAGTGCACTTTAAGGGTATTAAAGGAGAATGCTTGCTTGACATAAACTTTGAAAAGAGAAAATGGTTAGGGATTCCGTGCTTGAAAGTAGATGAGCTGCAAATTCCACGCTTTGAAGTAGATGACTACACGGAAAGCTTGATGCGAAACTTGATGGCCTTGGAGCAGTGTCACTATCCACGGGAAACAATTGTGTGCAATTACGTTGATTTTATGGATAAGCTTATCGACACAGACGAAGATGTAAATAAGCTTGCTGAAGCGGGAATTATATCCAATTATCTGGGCGAAAGTGCTAGAATAGCAAAGATGTTTAATGACCTTGGCCTAGAAATTACTTTAAGTGACTCCAATTACGCTGGAATTATCAAGGAACTGAAACTTCACTATGGCAACCCTTGGAACAACGCAAAGGCAACCCTGAAAAGGGTTTACTTCAGCAATCTTTGGAAAGGAACTGGGACTGTTGCTGCGTTTCTGCTCCTTGTTTTCAATCTTATACAAGCCATATGGTCGATCATATCTGCATTTGCGTGATTTCCAAGTTGTATAATTAGAAGGTGTGCTTTTTAATACTAGTATGTACTTTTTCTTTCACGCTTCAACTACTTGGTCTTGTAATACTATAAATAAGGTTATGTATTTTCCGTGGAAATACGTTCAACCATTTCCATTTGCAGTGTCTTTTCTGGAATTTGAATTTGAACTGAAAATGAAATCACTTTGATTTCCGGAAATGAGCTTTGTTTTGGTTTGTTTTGTTCAATTGTTTTATTCTTTTATCACGTCTTTTTGGAAAATAAAAAGTCGTGCGAAGTGAAATTAATGAAAATTGGTGCTTTTTAAGAAAACGATCGATATCCATAAAAAAGTTGGAGGATCTTTTACATTCCTTACAGCCTTCCGCTGGGTCAAATCCAATCGAGGAATTTCCCCAAACAACTTCCGTGCATCATCTCTCAATCCCTGTCTGCTTTGCACATGACTAGCTATCGATCCCACAACAAAACTCCATGTTTTCAGATGCTTCACTCATGTTGGTGCAACTTTGGGGACTTTGCCCATGACTCATGTCTGTGACTGTGAAATTGTAATCCAAGAAGAAGGATTTAGGGGTCGTTTTCTTTGGCGCCAACTGAAATAGTTAAACGGTGGTTTAGGGCGCTTTCAAACTTTTAATCGCCACGTCTAATTTCTACTCCTGTGTAAAAGTCCGTATTATCGACTTTGGTCTAGAACATCGAGATGTCATGTCGGACGTATGTATGATACGCGGATGTTATGTCGTTTGTTAATATACGACGTGTCGTCTTTCATAAAATAGCAGAAAGTAATTAAACTTCATAGGACAACTTATCCGAAATCGTAATGCAGAGAGGTGTAAGCTTAAAGAACACGAGTTTTTAACAATAATGATCTTGTATAAGTTTCGAACAGGTTCCAATAACCACAATTAGTAAAATATTTCCTGGGTTTAATTACATCGAGCGGCCAATTGCCGCAAGAGCAGGAGTGAAGATCGATGAAGGAGAATGCTTACTTAACATATAGACAGGGTTCATAAAGAAGCTATCATGGATCCCGTACTGCTTGAAAGTTGTTGAAGCATCAGTTGCGAATTCGAAGTGCTCTATTACAGGACAGCAAGGAATGCTGGATGCCAAACCTGATGGCCTTGGAGCAGTGTCAATATCCACAGGAACCCAGTGTAAGCAATTATATTCCGCTAATAGATATGCTTATAGACTCTGAAGAAGATTTAAATTTAATTTGCCTGTTCAAGCAAGAATTATATCCCATAAAATGGGCGACGCTGCTAATTAAATGCAAACTTGTTTAACAAACGTGGCCAGGACAGTTGTTTACGTGCTTCCAATTGCTGAGATATTTTCAAGAGTCTTAGAGCACGCTATGATAATCCTTGGAATCATGCAAAGGCAACCTTCAAAAGGGTTTACTTCACCGATCTTTAAAGAAAAAAATGATTTACGGAGAACGAAGACTAAAAATTTTATAAATTATATAATG
>JASUUG010000121.1:600000-799397 GCA_030449905.1 Luvunga scandens | reverse complement strand
TGAGTGCGGCGCTCTGTGCCTTGGGCCGCAAGCATGTGCTGCATTTCGGCCAAGGCCAAGGCATGCAGCCAGCCCCGCGGCGAAGGCCAACGCCTAGGCACGCAGCCACCCCGCGGCCAAGGTCAAGGCACCCAAGGCCAAGGCACCCAGCCACCGCGCGGCGAAGGCCTAGGCACGCAGCCACCCCGCGGCCAAGGTCAAGGCACCCAAGTCCAAGGCACCCAGCCAGCCCGCGGCGAAGGCCTAGGCACGCAGCCACCCAGCGGCCAAGGCCAAGGCCTAGGCACACCGCCACCCCGCGGCCAAGGCTCCCAGCCAGCCCGCGGCGAAGGCCTAGGCGCGCAGCCACCCCTGCGGCCAAGGCCAACACCTAGGCACACCGCCACCCCGCGGCCAAGGCACCCAGCCTGCCCGCGGCAAAGGCCTAGGCACGCAGCCACCCCGCGGCCAACGCCAAGGCTCCCAACCACCCCGCGGCCGGGGCCAAGGCAAGCAGCCCGCCCGCGCGGCAACCACTGCCAATGCAGAAACCGGGCGGGGCCCAAGCGTCTGTCCGACTTTGTTTGGGCCAAAATTTTAGGAGGTGAGGTATTTCGACTGAAGTTATCTTACGGGACTGAAAAGTTGTTCAAACAGCGCGGATGCTCCGGGCCCCATTTTTCGGGGCAAAATGCTCAAAGACCGTGCGCTGTAGCTCACGGATCTGGGCCAACTTTCTTGTTTTCGGGGCGGTGCGGGATTTTGGGGTTATGCAATAGATACGTGTGACATTTAAACGTCGGAAAAGACGGGAGTCGATTCCAAGGTCCGAACCCCGTTTTACAGCCAATTAACCGAACGCGGGGGTGCGAAAGGGGACGAAACGCGTGCCCGTGAATTGTTCCGATTGTGGCAGCGCTGGGCCGGGGCCTCCTCACGCTTCAAGTACTCTTTTCCGCTCGAAGAAATGGCGAACAAGACGCGGGAGGCCCTGGGCCCATGTTTCCCCCGAAATGGCCAAAATCCGTGAGCTATATAGCACACGGATTGCAGCCAAATTTCGCGTTTCTGTGGCGGCGTGGGATTTTGGGCTGGTGTTGCCGGTATTGGCGGGGGTTCGCCGCGGGAGAAAGCGGAAGCCGATTCCGGGCACCGAAACTTGTTTTGTGGCTATTTTTCCCGAGGGCGGCGCTCTGTGCCTTGGCCGCAAGCATGTGCTGCATTTCGGCCAAGGCCAAGGCACGCAGCCAGCCCCGCGGCCAAGGCCAACGCCTAGGCAGGAAGCCACCGTAAGGCCAAGGCCAAGGCACCCAGCCAGCCCGCGGCTAACGCCTTGGCACGAAGCCACCCCGCGACCAAGGCCAAGGCTCCCAACCACCCCGCGGCTGGGCCCAAGGCCAACGCCTGGGCACGCAAGGCCAAGGCACCCAGCCAGCCCGTGGCGAAGGCCTAGGCACGCAGCCACCCCGCGGCCAACGCCAAGGCTCCCAACCACCCCGCGGCCGGGGCCAAGGCAAGCAGCCCGCCTGCGCGGCAACCACGGCCAATGCAGAAACCGGGCGGGGCCCAAGCGTCTGTCCGACTTTGTTTGGGCCGAAATTTTAGGAGGTGAGGTATTTCAACTGAAGTTATCTTACGGGACTGAAAAGTTGTTCAAACAGCGCGGATGCTCCGGGCCCCATTTTTCGGGCCAAAATGGCCAAAGACCGTGCTCTTGGGCCGAAATTTTAGGAGGTGAGGTATTTCAACTGAAGTTATCTTACGGGACTGAAAAGTTGTTCAAACAGCGCGGATGCTCCGGGCCCCATTTTTCGGGCCAAAATGGCCAAAGACCGTGCTCTGTAGCTCACGGATCTGGGCCAACTTTCTTGTTTTCGGGGCGGTGCGGGATTTTGGGGTTATGCAATAGATACGTGCGACATTTAAATGTCGGAAAAGACGGGAGTCAATTCCGAGGTCCGAACCCCGTTTTACGGCCAATTAACCGAACGTGCGGGGTGCGAAAAGGGGACGAAACGTGCCCGCGAATTGTTCCGATTGTGGCAGAGCTGGGCCGGGGGCCTCCTCACGCTCCAAGTACTCTTTTCCGCTCGAAGAAATGGCGAACAAGACTCGGGAGGCGCTGGGCCCATGTTTCCCCCGAAATGGCCAAAATCCGTGAGCTATAGCACACGGATTGCGGCCAAATTTCGTGTTTCCGTGGCGGCGTGGGATTTTCGGTTGGTGTTCTCAGTATTGCCGGGGGTTCACCGCGGGAGAAAGCGGAAGCCGATTCCGGGCTCCGAAACTCGTTTTGTGGCTATTTTTCCCGAGTGCGGCACTCTGTGCCTTGGCCGCAAGCATGTGCTGCATTTCGGCCAAGGCCAAGGCACGCAGCCAGCCCCGCGGCCAAGGCCAACGTCTAGGCACGCAGCCACCCCGCGGCCAAGGCCAAGGCACCCAGGCAGCCCGCGGCGAAGGCCTAGGCACGCAGCCACCCCGCGGCCAAGGTCAAGGCTCCCAACCACCCCGCGGCCGGGGCACGGGCAAGCAACCCGCCCGCACGCGGCATCCACGGCCAATGCAGAAACCGGGTTGGGCCCAAGCGTCTGTCCGACTTTGTTTGGGCCGAAATTTTAGTAGGTGACGTATTTCGACTGAAGTTATCTTACGGGACTGAAAAGTTGTTCAAACAGCGCGGATGCTCCGGGCCCCATTTTTCGGGCCAAAATGGCCAAAGACCGTGCGCTGTAGCTTACGGATCTGGGCCAACTCTCTTGTTTTCGGGGCTGTGCTGGATTTTGGGGTTATGCATTAGATACGTGCAATAGTCAAACATCGGAAAAGACGGGAGTCGATTCCGAGGTCCGAACCCCGTGTTGCGGCCGATTAACCGAACGTTCAGGGTGCGAAAAGGGGAAGAAACGTGCCCGCGAGTTGTTCCGATTGTGGCAGAGCTGGGCCGGGGGCCTCCTCATGCTCCAATTAATCTTTTCAGCTCGAAGAAATGGCGAACAAGACGCGGGGGGCCCTGGGCCCATGTTTGCCCCGAAATGGCCAAAATCCGTGAGCTATAGCACACGGATTGCGGCCAAATTTTGTGTTTCCGTGGCGGCGTGGGATTTTCGGATGGTGTTGTCGGTATTGGTGGGGGTTCGCCGCGGGAGAGAGCGGAAGCCGAATCCGGGCTCCGAAACTCGTTTTGTGGCTATTTTTCCCGAGAGCGCTGCTCTGTGCCTTGGCCGCAAGCATGTGCTGCATTTCAGCCAAGGCCAAGGCACGCAGCCAGCCCTGCGGCCAAGGCCAACGCCTAGGCACACAGCCACCCCGCGGCCAAGGCCAAGGCACCCAGCCAGCCCGCGGTGAAGGCCTAGGCACGCAGCCAGCCCGCGGCCAAGGCCAAGGCTCCCAACCACCCCGCGGCCGGGCCAAGGCAAGCAACCCCCCCGCGCGCGGCATCCACGGCCAATGCAGAAACCGGGCGGGGCCCAAGCGTCTGTCCGACTTTGTTTGGGCCGAAATTTTAGGAGATGAAGTATTTCGCCTGAAGTTTTCTTACGGGACTGAAAAGTTGTTCAAACAGCGCGGATGCTCCAGGCCCCATTTTTCGGGCCAAAATGGCCAATGACCGTGTGCTGTATCTCACGGATCTGTGCCAACTTTCTTGTTTTCAGGGCGGCGCGGGATTTTGGGGTTATGCATTAGATACGTGCGACAGTCAAACGTCGGAAAAGACGGGAGTCGATTCCGAGGTCCGAACCCCGTTTTACGGCCGATTCACCGAACGTGCGGGGTGCGAAAAGGGGACGAAACGTGCCCGCGAATTGTTCCGATTGTGGAAGAGCTGGGCCGGGGGCCTCCTCACGCTCCAAGTACTCTTTTCCGCTCGAAGAAATGGTGAACAAGACGCGGGAGGCCCTGGGCCCATGTTTCCCACTATATGGCCAAAATCCGTGAGCTATAGCACACGGATTGCGGCCAAATTTCGCGTTTCCGTGGCGGCGTGGGATTTTCGGCTGGTGTTGTCAGTATTGGCAGGAGTTCGCCGCGGGAGAAAGCGGAAGCCGATTCCGAGCTCCGAAACTCGTTTTGTGGCTATTTTTCCCGAGTGCGGCGCTCTGTGCCTTGGCCGCAAGCATGTGCTGCATTTCGGCCAAGGCCAAGGCACGCAGCCAGCCCCGCTGCCAAGGCCAACGCCTAGGCACGCAGCCACCCCGCGGCCAAGTCCAAGGCACCCAGCCAGTCCGCGGCGAAGGCCTAGGCATGCAGCCACCCCGCGGCCAAGGCCAAGGCTCCCAGCCACCCTGCGGCCGAGGCCAAGGCAAGAAGCCCACCCACCCGCGCGCATCCACGGCCAATGCAGAAACCGGGCGGGACCCAAGCGTCTGTCCGACTTTGTTTGGGCCGAAATTTTAGGAGGTGACGTATTTCAACTGAAGTTATCTTACGGGACTGAAAAGTTGTTCAAACAGCGCGGATGCTCCGGGCCCCATTTTTCGGGCCAAAATGGCCAAAGACCGTGCGCTGTAGCTCACGGATCTGGGCCAACTTTCTTGTTTTCGGGGCAGTGCGGGATTTTGGGGTTATGCATTAGATACGTGCGACAGTCAAACGTCGGAAAAGACGGGAGTCGATTCCGAGGGCCGAACCCCGTTTTACGGCCGATTAACCGAACGTGCGGGGTGGCTGCGGGGTGGCTGAGTGCCAAGGCCTTGGCCGCGGGCTGGCTGCGTGCCTAGGCCTTGGCCGTGGACTGGCTGGGTGCCATGGCCTTGGCCGCGGGCTGGCTGGGTGCCATGGCCTTGGCCGCGGGGTGGACAAACCCGACTCCCACCAAACCCGACGACGCCAGCCCAAAATCCCACGCCGCCCCCTAAACGCGGGCCTGGCCATAATCCGTGTGCTATAGCTCACGGATTGTGGCCTTTTTTGGCGGAAAAATGGGCGCAGGGCCTCCCACATTATTTTTACCATTTCTTCGAGTGGAAAGCAGTACTTGCGCCGTGAGGAGGCCCCCGGCCCAGTTCTACCACAATCGGACCAATTCGAGGGCACGTTTCATCCCCTTTTCGCACCCCCGCACCCTTGGTAAATCGGCCGTAAAACGAGGTTCGGACCTCGTAATCGACTCCCCTCTTTTCCAACGTTCGACTGTCGCACGTATCTAATGCATCACCCCAAAATCCCGCACTGGCCCAGAAACGCGAAAGTTGGCGAAGATCCGTGAGCGACAGCACACGGCCTTGGCCTTGGCCGCGGGGTGGCTGGGTGCCATGGCCTTGGCCTTGGCCTTGGCCACCGGGTGGCTGTTTGCCAAGGCCTTGGCCGCGGCGTGGCTGCGTGCCTAGGCCTTGGCCGCGGGCTGGCTGGGTGCCAAGGCCTTGGCCTTGGCCGCGGCGTGGCTGCGTGCCTAGGCCTCGACCGCGGGGTGGCTGGGTGCCATGGCCTTGGCCGCAGGGTGGACGAGTGCCTTGGCCTTGGCCACGGGGTGGCTGCGTGCTTCGGCCTTGGCCTTGGCCGCGGGCTGGCTCCGTGCCTTGCTCGAAATGCAGCACATGCTCGCGACCAAGGCAGGTCGCACACTCTCACGCACACAAAACACACACTCCGGCCGTGCTCCCGAGGCAAGGATAGGGAGCTCGAGCATGCCCTGTGCCTTGGCGTTGGCTGCGGGGTGGCTGCGTGGCTTGGCCTTGGCCGCGGGCGAGCATTTGGCCAAAATGTGAGCACACGGTCCTCGCCGTTTCTTCGTATTTTTGGACCAAAAACGGACATCCACACCTACCTTCCACTTCTTTCCCCGGTTTTGCCTGAATCGGACGAGTTGGCCCACCCGTTTGGGCACCCGTTCGCTGCCGGTAAGATGGCCATAAAACGAGATTCCGAGCTCGGAATTGGATTCCGTTTTCTCCCGCCACTGACTCCCACCAAACCCGACCACGCCAGCCCAAAATTCCACACCGCCCCCTAAACGCGAAATTTGGCCCCAATCCGTCTGCTATAGCTCACGGATTTTGGCCTTTTCTGGCGGAAAAATGGGCGCAGGGCCTCCCGCATAATTTTCGCCATTTCTTCGAGCGGAAAACAGTACTTGCGCCGTGAGGAGGCTCCCGGCCCAGTTCTACCACAATCGGACCAATTCGCGGGCACGTTTCGTCCCCTTTTCGAACCCCCGCACCCTCGGTAAATCGGCCGTAAAACGAGGTTCGGACCTCGAAATCGACTCCCCTCTTTTCCGACGTTCGACTGTCGCACGTATCTAATGCATCACCCAAAAATCCCGCACCGCCCTGGAAACGCGAAAGTTGGACAAGATCAGTGAGCTACAGCACAAGGCCTTGGCCTTGGCCATGGGGTGGCTGCGTGCCATGGCCTTGGCCTTGGCCGCGGGGTGGCCGCGTGCCATGGCCTTGGCCTTGGCCTTGGGGTGGCTGCGTGCCAAGGCCTTGGCCGCGGGCTGGCTGCGTGCCATGGCCTTGGCCGCGGGCTGGCTGGGTGCCATGGGCTTGGCCGCGGGGTGGACGCGTGCCTTGGCCTTGGCCACGGGGTGGCTGCGTGCCTCGGCCTTGGCCTTGGCCGCGGGCTGGCTCCGTACCTTGCTCCAAATGCAGCACATGCTCGCGACCAAGGCAGGTCACACACTGTCACGCACACACAACACACACTCGGGCTGCGCTCCCGAGGCAAGGATAAGGAGCTCGAGCGTGGCCCTCTGCCTTGGCGTTGGCCGCGGGGTGGCTGCGTGGCTTGGCCTTGGCCACGGGGTGGCTGTGTGCCTCGGCCTTGGGCTTGGCCGCGGGCTGGCTCCGTGCCTTGCTCGAAATGCAGCACATGCTCGCGACCAAGGCAGGACGAACACTCTCACGCACACACAACTCACACTCCGGCCCCGCTCCCGAGGCAAGGATAGGGAGCTCGAGCATGGCCCTGAGCCTTGGCGTTGGCCGCGGGGTGGCTGCATGGCTTGGCCTTGCCGCGGGTGAGCATTTGCCCAAAATGTGAGCACACGGTCCTCGCCGTTTCTTCGTATTCTTGGACCAAAAACTGACATCCACACCTACCTTCCACTTCTTTCGCCGGTTTTGCCTCAATCGGACGAGTGGCCCACCCGTTTGGTGCCGGTAAATGGGCCGTAAAACGAGGTTCAGACCACGAAATCGACTCCCCTCTTTTCCAACGCTCGACTGTCGCACGTATCTAATGCATCACCTCAAAATCCCGCACCGCCCCGGAAACGCAAAAGTTGGCCAAGATCCGGGAGCTACAGCACACGGCCTTGCCCTTGGCCGCGGGGTTGCTGCGTGCCATGGCATTGGCCGCGGGGTGGACTCGTGCCTTGGCCTTGGCCACGCGGTGGCTGCGTGCCTCGGCCTTGGCCTCGGCCGCGGGCTGGCTCCTTGCCTTGCTCAAAATGCAGCACATCCTCGCCGTTTCTTCGTATTCTTGGACCAAAAACTGAGATCCACACCTACCTTCCACTTCTTTCTCCGGTTTTGCCTGAATCGGACGAGTGGGCCCACCCGTTTGGGCACGCGTTCGCTGCCGGTAAGATGGCCGTAAAACGAGTTTCGGAGCTCGGAATTGGATTCCGTTTTCTCCCGCCACCGACTCCCACCAAACCCAACCACGCCAGCCGAAAATCCCACGCCGCCCCCGAAACGCGAAATTTTGCCACAATCCGTGTGCTATAGCTCACGGATTTTGGCCTTTTCCGGGGGAAAAATTGGAGCAGGGCCTCCCGCATTATTTTCGCCATTTCTTCGAGTGGAAAACAGTACTTGTGCCGTGAGGAGGCCCCCGGCCCAGTTCTACCACAATCGGACCAATTCGCAGGCACATTTCGTCCCCTTGTCGCACCCCGGCACATTCGGTAAATCAGACGTAAAACGAGGTTCGGACCTCGCAATCGACTCTCGTCTTCTCCGACATTCGACTGTCGCACGTATCTAATGCATCACCCCAAAATCCCGCCACACCCCGGAAACACGAAAGTTGGCCAAGATCCGTGAGCTACAGCACACAGCCTTGGCCGCGGAGTGGCTGCGTGCCTAGGCCTTGGCCGCGGGTGGCTGGGTGCCATGGCCTTGGACTTGGCCGCGGGCTGGCTGCGTGCCATGCTCGAAATGCAGCACATGCTCGCGACCAAGGCACGTCGCACACTCTCGCGCACACACAATACACACTTGGGCCGTGCTCCCGGGGCAAGGATAGGGAGCTCGAGCGTGGCCCTGTGCCTTGGCCTTTGCCGCGGGGTGGCCGCGTGGCTTGGCCGCGGGGTGGCCGCGTGCCTTGGCCGTGGGGTGGCCGTGTGCCTTGGCCGCGGGGTGGCCGCGTGCCTTGGCCGCGGGCGAGCATTTGGCCAAAATGTGAAAACACGGTCCTCGCCCGTTGCCGTATTCTTGGACCAAAAACTGAGATCCACACCTACCTTCCACTTCTTTCTCCGGTTTTGCCTGAATCCGACGGGTTGGCCCACCCGTTTGGGCACCCGTTCCCTGCCGGTAAAATGGCCGTAAAACGAGTTTCGGAGCTCGGAATTGGATTCCGTTTTCTCCCGCCACCGACTCCCACCAAACCCGACCACGCCAGCCAAAAATCCCACACCGCCCCTGAAACACGAAATTTGGCGGCCCGAGTGTGTGTTGTGTGTGCGTGACAGTGTACGACCTGCCTTGGTCGCGAGCATATGCTGCATTTCGGGCAAGGCACGGAGTCAGCCCGCGGCTAAGGCCAAGGCCGAGGCACGCAGCCACCCCGCGGCAAAGGCAAAGGCACGCGTCCACCCCGCGGCCAAGGCCATGGCACCCAGCCAGCCCGCGGCCAAGGCCATGGCACCCAGCCAGCCCACGGCCAAGGCCTAGGCACGCAGCCAGCCCGCGGCCAAGGCCTTGGCACGCAGCCACCCCGAGGCCAAGGCCATAGCACCCAGCCACCCCGTGGACAAGGCCTAGGCACGCGTCCACCCCGCGGCCAAGACCATGGCACCCAGCCAGCCCGCGGCCAAGGCCTAGGCACGCAGCCACCCCGCGGCCAAGGCCTTGGCACACAGCCACCCCGTGGCCCCGGCCAAGGCCATGGCATCCAGCCACCCCGCGGCCAAGGCCAAGGCCGTGTGCTGTCGCTCACGGATCTTCGCCAACTTTCGCGTTTCCGGGGCGGCGCGGGATTTTGGGGTGATGAATTAGATATGTGCGACAGTCGAACGTCGGAAAAGAGGGGAGTCGATTTCGAGGTCCGAACCTTGTTTTACGGCCGATTTACCGAGGGTGCGGCGGTGCGAAAAGGGGACGAAACGGTCCCTCGAATTGGTCCGATTGTGGTAGAACT
This sequence comes from Luvunga scandens, assembly GCA_030449905.1. Lineage (NCBI taxonomy): Eukaryota > Viridiplantae > Streptophyta > Magnoliopsida > Sapindales > Rutaceae > Luvunga > Luvunga scandens. The sequence continues at coordinate 790,112 of JASUUG010000121.1, read as the reverse complement.
GGGCCGGGGGCCTCCTCACAGTGCTAGTACTGTTTTCCTCTCGAAGAAATGGCGAAAATAATGCGGGAGGTCCTGCGCCCATTTTTCCGCCCGAAAAGGCCAAAATCCGTGAGCTATAGCACACGGATTGCCGCCAAATTTCGCGTTTCGGGCGGCGTGGGATTTTTGGCCGGCGTTGTCGGGTTTGGTGGGAGTAGGTGGCGGGAGAAAACGGAATCCAATTCCGAGCTCCGAAACTCGTTTTACGGCCATCTTACCAGCTGCGAACGGGTGCCCAAACGGGTGGGCCAACTCGTCCGATTCAGGCAAAACCGGAGAAAGAAGTGGAAGGTAGGTGTGGATCTCAGTTTTTGGTCCAAGAATACGAAGAAACGGCGAGGACCGTGTGCTCACATTTTGGCCAAATGCTCGCCCGCGGCCAAGGCCAAGCCACGCAGCCACCTCGCGGCCAACGCCAAGGCACAGGGCCACGCTCGAGCTCCCTATCCTTGCCTCGGGAGCGCGGCCGGAGTGTGTGTTGTGTGTGCGTGAGAGTGTGCGACCTGCCTTGGTCGCGAGCATGTGCTGCATTTCGAGCAAGGCACGGAGCCAGCCCGCGGCCAAGGCCAAGGACGAGGCACGCAGCCACCCCGTGGCCAAGGCCAAGGCACGCGTCCACCCCGCGGCCAAGGCCATGGCACCCAGCCAGCCCGCGGCGAAGGCCATGGCACACAGCCAGCCCGCGGCCAAGGCCTAGGCACGCAGCCAGCCCGCGGCCAAGGCCTTGGCACGCAGCCACCCCGAGGCCAAGGCCAAGGCCATGGCACGCAGCCACCCCGCGGCCATGGCACGCAGCCACCCCGCGGCCAAGGCCAAGGCCGTGTGCTGTAGCTCACGGATCTTCGCCAACTTTCGCGTTTCCGGGGCGGTGCGGGATTTTGGGGTGATGCATTAGATACGTGCGACAGTCGAGGGTTGGAAAAGAGGGGAGTCGATTTCGAGGTCCGAACCTCGTTTTATGGCCGATTTTCCGAGAGTGCAGGGGTGCGAAAAGGGGACGAAACGTGCCCGCGAATTGGTCCGATTGTGGTAGAACTGGGCCGGGGGCCTCCTCACGGTGCAAGTACTGTTTTCCGCTCAACGAAATTGCAAAAATAATGCGGGAGGACCTGCGCCCATTTTTCCCCCGGAAAATGCCAAAATCCATGAGCTATAGCCCACAGATTGTGGCCAAATTTTGCATTTCGGGGTCGGCGTGGGATTTTGGGCTGGCGTCGTCGGGTTTGGTGGGAGTCGGTGGTGGGAGAAAACGGAATGCAATTCTGAGCTCTGAAACGGGTGGGCCCACTCGTCCGATTCAGGCAAAACCGGAGAAAGAAGTGGAAGGTAGGTGTGGATCTCAGTTTTTTGTCCAAGAATACGAAGCAACGCCGAGGACCGTGTGCTCACATTTTGGCCAAATGCTCGCCCGCGGCCAAGGCACGCGGCCACCCCGCGGCCAAGGCCAAGGCACAGGGCCACGCTCGAGCTCCCTATCCTTGACCCGGGAGCGCGCCCGACGTGTGTATTGTGTGTGCGGGAGAGTGTGCATCGTGCCTTGGTCGCGAGTATGCGCTGCATTTCGAGCAAGGCACGCAGCCAGCCCGCCGCCAAAGCCAGGGCAAGCAGCCACCCTGCGGCCAAGGCCGAGGCCATGGCACCCAGCCACCCCGCGGACAAGGCCTAGGCATGCAGCCACCCCGCGGCCAAGGCCAAGGCCATGGCACCAAGCCACCCTGCGGCCAAGGCCAAGGCCATGGCACCCAGCCACCCCGCCGCTAAGGCCAAGGCCATGGCACGCAGCCACCCCGTGGCCAAAGCCAAGGACTTGGCACCCAGCCACCCCGCGGCCAAGGTCTAGGCACGCAGCCACCCCGCGGCCAAGGCCAAGGCACGCAGCCACCCCGTGGCCAACGCCAAGGCACGCAGCCACCCCGTGGCCAACGCCAAGGCACGCAGCCACCCCGTGGCCAACGCCAAGGCCATGGCACCCAGCCACGCCGCTGCCAAGGCCTAGGCACGCAGCCACCCCGCGGCCAAGGCCGTGTGCTGTAGCTCACGGATCTTGGCCAACTTTCGCGTTTCCGGGGCGGTGCCGGATTTTGGGGTGATGCATTAGATACGTGCGACAGTCAAACGTTGGAGAAGACGGGAGTCGATTCCGAGTTCCAAACGTCGTTTTACGGCCGATTTACTGAATGTGCGTGGGTGCGAAAAGGGGACGAAACGTGCCCGCGAATTGGTCCGGTTGTGGTAGAACTGGGCCGGGGGCCTTCTCACGGCGCTAGTACTGTTTTGCGCTCGAAGAAATGGTGAAAATAATGCGGGAGGCCCTGCGCCCATTTTTCCGCCCGAAAAGGCCAAAATCCGTGAGCTATATAGCACACGGATTGCGGCCAAATTTCGTGTTTCGGGGGCGGCGTGGGTTTTTTGCCTGGCGTGGTCTGGTTTGGTGGGAGTCGGTGGCGGGAGAAAACGGAATCCAATTCCAAGCTCCGAAACTGGTTTTACGGCCATTTTACCGCCAGAGAACGGCTGCCCAAACGGGTGAGCCAACTCGTCGGATTCAGGCAAAACCAGAGAAAGAAGTGGAAGGTAGGTGTGGATCTCAGTTTTTGGCCCAAGAATACGAAGCAACGGCGAGGACCGTGTGCTCACATTTTGGCCAAATGCTCGCCCGCGGCCAAGGCCAAGGCCAAGGCACGCGGCCACCCCGCGGCCAAGGCCAAGGCACAGGGCCACGCTCGAGCACACTATCCTTGCCCCGGGAGCGCGGCCCAAGTGTGTGTTGTGTGTGCGCGAGAGTGTGCGACGTGCCTTCGTCGCGAGCATGTGCTGCATTTCGAGAAAGGCACACAGCCAGCCCGCGGCCAAGGCACGGCATGCAGCCACCCCGCGGCCAAGGGCAAGGTCATGGCACCCAGCCACCCCGCGGCCAAGGCCTAGGCACGCAGCCACCCCGCGGCCAAGGCCGTGTGCTGTAGCTGACGGATCTTGGCCAACTTTCGCATTTCCGGGGCGGTGCGGGATTTTGGGGTGATGCATTAGAGACGTGCGACAGTCGAACGTCGGAGAAGACGGGAGTCGATTCCGAGGTCCGAACCTCGTTTTATGGTTGATTTACCGAACGTGCGGGGGTGCGAAAAGGGGACGAAACGTGCCTGCGAATTGGTCCGGTTGTGGTAGAACTGGGCCAGGGGCCTCCTCACGGCGCAAGTACTGCTTTCCGCTCAAAGAAATGGCAAAAATAATGCGGGAGGCCCTGCGCCCATTTTTCCGCCAGAAAAGGCCAAAATCCGTGAGCTATAGCACACGGATTGTGGCCAAATTTCGTGTTTCGGGGGCGGCATGGGATTTTGGCTGGCGTGGTCGGGTTTGGTGGGAGTCGGTGGCGAGAGAAAGCGGAATCCAATTCCGAGCTCCTAAACTCGTTTAACGGCCGTTTTACCGCCAGAGAACGGGTGGGCCAACTCGTCCGATTCAGGGAAAACCGGAGAATGAAGTGGAAGGTAGGTGTGGATCTCAGTTTTTGGTCCAAGAATACGAAGCAACGGCAAGGACCGTGTGCTCACTTTTTGACCAAATGCTCGCCCGCGAGCAAGGTACGCGGCCACCCCGCGGCCAATGCCAAGGCACAGGGCCACGCTCGAGCTCCTTACCCTTGCCCCGGGAGCGCGGCCCAAGTTTGTGTTGTGTGTACGCGAGAGTGTGCGACGTGCCTTGGTCGTGAGCATGTGCTGCATTTCGAGCAAGGCACGCAGCCAGCCCGCGGCCAAAGCCAAGGCACGCAGCCGCCCCGCGGCCAAGGCCAAGGCCATGGCACCCAGCCACCCCGCGGCCAAGGCCTCAGCACGCAGCCACCCCGTGGCGAAGGCCAAGGCACGCAGCCACCCCGTGGCCAAGGCCAAGGCCTAGGCACGAAGCCACCCCGCGGCCAAGGCCGTGTGTTGTAGCTCACGGATCTTGGCCAACTTTTGCGTTTCCTGGGCGGGGCGGCATTTTGCGGTGATGCATTAGATACGTGCGACAGTCGAACGTCGGAGAAGACGGGAGTCAATTCCGAGGTCCAAACCTCGTTTTACGTCTGATTTAACGAACGTGCGGGGGTGCAAAAAGGGGACGAAACTTGCCCGCGAATTGGTCCGGTTGTGGTAGAACTTGGCCGCGGGCCTCCTCACGGTGCTAGTACTGTTTTCCCCTCGAAGAAATGGCGAAAATAATGCGGGAGGCCCTGCGCCCACATTTTGGCCAAATGCTCGCTATCCTTGCCCCGGGAGCGCGGCCCAAGTTTGTGTTGTGTGTGCGCGAGATTGTGCGACGTGCCTTGGTCGCGAGCATGTGCTGCATTTCGAGCAAGGCACCCAGCCACCCCGCGGCCAAGGCCAAGGCATGCAGCCACCCCGTGGCCAAGGCCAAGGCACGCAGCCACCCCGTGGACAAAGCCAAGGCGATGGCCCCCAGCCACGCCGCTGCCAAGGCCTAGGCACGCAGCCACCCCGAGGCCAAGGCCGTGTGCTGTAGCTCACGGATCTTGGCCAACTTTCGCATTTCCGGGGCGGTGCGGGATTTTGGAATGATGCATTAGATACGTGCGACAGTCGAATGTCGGAGAAGACGGGAGTCGATTACGAGGTCCGAACCTCGTATTACGGCCGATTTACCGAACGTTCGGGGGTGCGAAAAGGGGACGAAACGTGCCTGCGAATTGGTCCAGTCGTGGTAGAACTGGGCCAGGGGCCTCCTCACGGCGCAAGTACTGCTTTCCGCTCGAAGAAATGGAAAAAATAATGCGGGAGGCCCTGCGCCCATTTTTCCGCCTGAAAAGCCCAAAGTCCGTGAGCTATAGCACACGGATTGCGGCCAAATTTTGTCTTTCACAGGCGGCGAGGGATTTTTGGCTGGCGTGGTCGGGTTTGGTGGGAGTCGGTGGCGGGAGAAAACGGAATCCAATTCCGAGCTCCGAAACTCGTTTTACGGCCATCATACCGGCAGCGAACGGGTTCCCAAACGGGTGGGCCAACTCGTCCGATTCAGGCAAAATTGGAGAAAGAAGTGGAAGGTAGGCGTGGATCTCAGTTTTTGGTCCAAGAATGCGAAGCAACGGCGAGGACCGTGTCCTCACATTTTGGACAAATGCTCGCCCGCGGCCAAGTCCAAGCCCAAGGCACGCGGCCACACCGCGGCCAAGGCCAAGGCACAGGGCCACGCTCGAGCTCCCTATCCTTTCCCCGGGAGCGCGGCCCAGGTGTGTATTGTGTGTGCGCGAGAGTGTGCGACGTGCCTTGGTCGCGAGCATGTGCTGCAATTCGAGCAAGGCATGGAGCCAGCCCGCGCCCAAGGCCAAGGCCGAGGCACGCAGCCACCCCGTGGCCAAGGCCTAGGCACGCGTCCACCCCGCGGCCAAGGCCATGGCACTCAGGCAGCCAGCGGCCAAGGCCTAGGCACGCAGCCACCCCGAGGCCAAGGCCTTGGCACACAGCCACCCGGTGGCCAAGGACAAGGCCATGGCACACAGCCAACCCGCGGCCAAGGCCTAGGCACGAAGCCACCCCGAGGCCAAGGCCTATAGCACACGGATTGTGGCCAAATTTCGTGTTTCGGGGGCGGCGTGGGATTTTGGGCCGGCGAAGTCGGGTTTGGTGGGAGTCGGTGGCGGGAGAAAACGGAATCCAATTCCGAACTCCGAAACTCGTTTTACGGCCATCATACTGGCAGCGAACGGGTGCCCAAACGGGTAGGCCCACTCGTCCGATTCAGGCAAAACCGGAGAAAGAAGTGGAAGGTAGGTGTGGATCTCAGTTTTTGGTCCAAGAATACGAAGAAACGGCGAGGACCGTGTGCTCACATTTTGGCCAAATGCTCGCTCGCGGCCAAGGCCAAGCCATGCATCCACCCCGCGGCCAACGCCAAGGCACAGGGCCACGTTCGAGCTCCCTATCCTTGCCTCGGGAGCGCGGCCGGAGTGTGTGTTGTGTGTGCGTCAGAGTGTGCGACCTACCTTGGTCGCGAGCATATGCTGCATTTCGAGAAAGGAACGTAGCGAGCCCGCGGCCAAGGCCAAGGCAGAGGCACGCAGCCGCCCCGTGGCCAAGGCCTAGGCACGCAGCCACCCCGAGGCCAAGGCCTTGGCACGCAGCCACCCGGTGGCCAAGGACAAGGCCATGGCACCCATCCACCCTGCGGCCAAGGCCTAGGCACACCGCCATCCCGCGGCCAAGGCCAAGACCGTGTGCTGTCGCTCACGGATCTTGGCCAACTTTCGCGTTTCCGGGGCGGTGCGGGATTTTGGGGTGATGCATTAGATACGTGCGACAGTCGAACGTCGGAAAAGAGGGGAGTCGATTTCGTGGTCCGAACCTCGTTTTACGGCCGATTTACTGAGGGTGCGGGGGTGCGAAAAGGCGACGAAACGTGCCCTCAAATTGGTCCGATTGTGGTAGAACTGGGCCGGGGGCCTCCTCACGGCGCATCTACTGCTTTCCGCTCGAAGAAATGGCGAAAATAATGCGGGAGCCCATGCGCCCATTTTTCCCCCGGAAAAGGCCAAAATCCGTGAGCAATAGCACACGGATTGTGGCCAAATTTCGCGTTTCGGGGGTGGCGTGGGATTTTGGGCTGGCGTGGTCGGGTTTTGTGGGAGTCGGTGGAGGGAGAAAACGGAATCCAATTCCGAGCTCCGAAACTCGTTTTACGGCCATCGTACCGTCAGCGAACGGGTGCCCAAACGGGTGGGCCCACTCGTCCGATTCAGGCAAAACCGGAGAAAGAAGTGGAAGGTAGGTGTGGATCTCAGTTTTTGGTCCAAGAATAGGAAGAAGTGGAGAGGACCGTGTGCTCACATTTTGGCCAAATGCGCGCCCGCCGCCAAGGCCAAGCCACGCAGCCACCCCGCGGCCAACGCCATGGCACAGGGCCACGCTCGAGCTCCCTATCCTTGCCTCGGGAGCGCGGCCCGATTGTGTGTTCTGTGTGCGTGAGAGTGTGCGACCTGCCTTGGTCGCGAGCATGTGCTGCATTTAGAGCAAGGCATGGAGCCAGCCCGCGGCCAAGGCCAAGGCCGAGGCACACAGCCACCCCGTGGCCAAGGCCAAGGCACGCATCCACGCCGCAGCCAAGGCCATGGCACCCAGCCAGCCCGCGGCCAAGGCCATGGCACCCAGCCAGCCCGCGGCCAAGGCCTTGGCACACAGCCACCCGGTGGCCAAGGCTATGGCACGCAGCCACCCCGAGGCCAAGGCCATGGCACCCAGCCAGCCCGCGGCCAAGGCCTAGGCACGCAGCCACCCCGAGGCCAAGGCCTTGGCACACAGCCACCCGGCGGCCAAGTACAAGGCCATGGCACCCAGCCAGCCCGCGGCCAAGGCCATGACACCCAGCCAGCCCGCGGCCAAGGCCTTGGCACACAGCCACCCGGTGGCCAAGGCTATGGCACGCAGCCACCCCGAGGCCAAGGCCATGGCACCCAGCCAGCCCGCGGCCAAGGCCTAGGCACGCAGCCACCCCGAGGCCAAGGCCTTGGCACACAGCCACCCGGCGGCCAAGTACAAGGCCATGGCACCCAGCCACCCCGCGGCCAAGGCCTAGGCACGCAGCCACCCCACGGCCAAGGCCAAGGCCGTGTGCTGTCGCTCACGGATCTTGGCCAACTTTCGCGTTTCCGGGGCGGTGCAGGATTTTTGGGCGATGCATTAGATACGTGCGACAGTCGAACATCGGAAAAGAGGGGAGTCGATTTCGAGGTCCGAACCTCGTTTTACGGCCGATTTACTGAGGGTGCGGGGGTGTGAAAAGGGGACGAAACGTGCCCTTGAATTGGTCCGATTTTGGTAGAACTGGGCCGGGGGCCTCCTCACGGCGCAAGTACTGCTTTCCGCTAAAAGAAATGGCAAAAATAATGCGGGAGGCCCTGCGCCCATTTTTCCGCCAGAAAAGGCCAAAATCCGTGAGCTAGCACACGGATTGTGGCCAAATTTCGCGTTTCGGGGGCGGCGTGGGATTTTGGGCTGGCGTCGTCGGGTTTGGTTGGAGTCGGTGGCGGGAGAAAACGGAATCCAATTCCGAGCTCCAAAACTCATTTTACGGCCATCTTACCGGCAGCGAACGGGTGCCCAAACGGGTGGGCCAACTCGTCCGATTCAGGCAAAACCGGTGAAAGAAGTGGAAGGTAGGTGTGGATCTCAGTTTTTGGTCCAAGAATACGAAGAAACGGCGAGGACCGTGTGCTCACATTTTGGCCAAATGCTCGCCTGCGGCCAAGTCCAAGCCGCGCAGCCACCCAGCGGCCAACGCCAAGGCACAGGGCCACGCTCGAGCTCCCTATCCTTGCCTCGGGAGCGCGGCCCGATTGTGTGTTGTGTGTGCGTGAGAGTGTGCGACCTGCCTTGGTCGCGAGCTTGTGCTGCATTTAGAGCAAGGCACGGAGCCAGCCCGCGTCCAAGGCCAAGGCCGAGGCACGCAGCCACCCCGTGGCCAAGGCCAAGGCACGCATCCACCCCGCGGCCAAGGCCATGGCACCCAGCCAGCCCGCGGCCAAGGCCATGGCACCCAGCCAGCCCGTGGCCAAGGCCTTGGCACACAGCCACCCGGTGGCCAAGGCCAAGGCTATGGCACGCAGCCACCCCGAGGCCAAGGCCAAGGCCATGGCCGGCAGCCACCCCGCAGACAAGGCCAAGGCCGTGTGCTGTCGCTCACGGATCTTGGCCAACTTTTGCGTATCTGGGGCGGTGCGGGATTTTGGGGTGGTGCATTAGATACGTGCGACAGTCGAACGTCGGAAAAGAGGGGAGTTGATTTCGAGGTCCGAACCTCGTTTTACGGCCGATTTACCGAGGGTGCGGGGGTGCGAAAAGGGATGAAATGTGCCCTCAAATTGGTCCGATTGTGGTAGAACTGGGCCGGGGGCCACCTCACGGTGCAAGTACTACTTTCCGCTCGAAGAAATGGAAAAAATAATACGGGAGGCCCTGCACCAATTTTTCTGCCAGAAATGGCCAAAATCCGTGAGCTATAGCACACGGATTGTGGCCAAATTTCATGTTTTGGGGGCGGCAGGGGATTTTGGGCTGGCGTGGTTGGGTTTGGTGGGAGTCGGTGGCGGGAGAAAACGGAATCCAATTCCGAGCTCCGAAACTCGTTTTACGACCATCTTACCGGCAGCGAACGGGTGCCCAAACGGGTGGGCCAACTCGTCCGATTCAGGCAAAACCGGAGAAAGAAGTGGAAGGTAGGTGTGGATCTCAGTTTTTGGTCCAAGAATACGAAGAAACAGCGAGGACCGTGTGCTCACATTTTGGCCAAATGCTCGCCCGCGGTCAAGGCGAAGCCACGCAGCCACCCCGAGGCCAACGCCAAGGCACAGGGCCACGCTCGAGCTCCCTATCCTTGCCTCGGGAGCGCGGCCCGAGTGTGTGTTGTGTGTGCGTGAGAGTGTGCGACCTGCCTTGGTCGCGAGCATGTGCTGCATTTAGAGCAAGGCACGGAGCCAGCCCGCGTCCAAGGCCAAGGCCGAGGCACGCAGCCACCCCGTGGCCAAGGCCTTGGCACACAGCCACCCGATGGCCAAGGCCAAGGCCATGGCACCCAGCCACCCCGCGGCCAAGTCCTAGGCACGCAGCCAGCCCGAGGCCAAGTCCTTGGCACGCAGCCACCCCGCGGCCAAGGCCATGGCCGTGTGCTGTAGCTCACGGATCTTGGCCAACTTTCGTGTTTCCGGGGCGGTGCGGGATTTTGGGGTGATGCATTAGATATGTGCGACAGTCGAGCGTTGGAAAACAGGGGAGTCGATTTCAAGGTCCGAACCTCGTTTTACGGCCGATTTACCGAGGGTGCGGGGGTGCGAAAAGGGGACGAAACGTGCCCGCGAATTGGTCCGATTGTGGTAGAACTGGGCCAGGGGCCTCCTCATGGCGCAAGTACTGTTTTCCGCTCGAAGAAATGGCGAAAATAATGCGTGAGGCCATGCGCCCATTTTTCCCCTGGAAAAGGCCAAAATCTGTGAGCTATAGCACACGGATTGTGGCCAAATTTCGCGTTTCGGGGGTGGCGTGGGATTTTGGGCTGGCGTGGCCGGTTTTGGTGGGAGTCAGTGGCGGGAGAAAACGGAATCCAATTCCGAGCTCCGAAACTCATTTTACGGCCGGGAGAAACCGAGTTTTGGAGCTCGGAATTGGATTCCGTTTTCTCCCGGCACCGACTCCCACCAAACCCGACGACGCCAGCCCAAAATCCCACGCCGCCCCCGAAACGCAAAATTTGGCCACAATCCGTGTGCTATAGCTCACGGATTTTGGCCTTTTCTGGCGGAAAAATGGGCGCAGGGCCTCCCGCATTATTTTCGCCATTTCTTCGAGCGGAAAACAGTACTTGCGCCGCGAGGAGGCCCCCGGCCCAGTTCTACCACAATCGGACCAATTCGCGGGCATGTTTCGTCCCCTTTTCGCACCCCCGCACCCTCGGTAAATCGGCCGTAAAACGAGGTTCGGACCTCGAAGTCGACTCCCCTCTTTTCCAACGCTCGACTGTCGCACGTATCTAATGCATCACCCCAAAATCCCGCACCGCCCCGGAAACGCGAAAGTTGGCCAAGATCCGTGAGCTACAGCACACGGCCTTGGCCTTGGCCGCGGGGTGGCTGCGTGCCATGGCCTTGGCCTTGGCCGCGGGGTGGCTGCGTGCCATGGCCTTGGCCTTGGCCGCGGGGTGGCTGCGTGCCATGGCCTTGGCCTTGGCCTCGGGGTGGCTGCGTGCCTAGGCCTTGTCCGCGGGCTGGCTGGGTGCCATGGCGTTGGCCGCGAGCTGGCTGGGTGCCATGGCCTTGGCCGTGGGTGGACGCGTGCCTTGGCCTTGGCCACGGGGTGGCGGACTGCCTCGGCCTTGGCCTTGGCCGCGGGCTGGCTCCGTGCCTTGCTCGAAATGCAGCACATGCTCGCGACCAAGGCAGGTCGCACACTGTCATGCACACACAACACACACTCGGGCCGCGCTCCCGAGGCAAGGATAGGGAGCTCGAGCGTGGCCCTGTGCCTTGGCGTTGGCCGCGGGGTGGCTGCGTGGCTTGGCCTTGGCCGCGGGCGAGCATTTGGCCAAAATGTGAGCACACGGTCCTCGCCGTTTCTTCATATTCTTGGACCAAAAACTGAGATCCACACCTACCTTCCACTTCTTTCTCCGGTTTTGCCTGAATCGGACGAGTTGGCCCACCCGTTTGGGCACCCGTTCGCTGCCGGTAAGATGGCCGTGAAACAAGTTTCGGAGCTTAGAATTGGATTCCGTTTTCTCCCACCACCGACTCCCACCAAACCCGACGACGCCAGTCCAAAATCCCACGCCGCACCCAAAACGCAAAATTTGGCCACAATTCGTGCGCTATAGCTCACGGATTTTGGCCTTTTCTGGCGGAAAAATGGGCGCAGGGCCTCCCGTATTATTTTTGCCATTTCTTTGAGCGGAAACCAGTTCTTGCACCAGGCCCCCGGCCCAGTTCTACCACAATCGGACCAATTCGAGGGCACGTTTCACCCCCTTTTCGCACCCCCGCACCCTCGGTAAATCGGCCGTAAAACGAGGTTCGGACCTCGAAATCGACTCCCCTCTTTTCCAACGCTCGACTGTCGCACGTATCTAATGCATCACCCCAAAATCACGCACCGCCCCGGAAACGCAAAAGTTGGCCAAGATCCGTGAGCTACAGCACACGGCCTTGGCCTTGGCCGCGGGGTGGCTGTGTTCCCTGTGCTTGGCCTTCGCCTCGGGGTGGCTGCGTGCCAAGGGCTTGGCCGCGGGCTGGCTGCGTGCCTAGGCCTTGGCCACGGGCTGGATGGGTGCCATGGCCTTGGCCGCGGGCTGGCTGGGTGCCTAGGCCTTGGCCACGGGGTGGCTGCATGCCTCGGCCTTGGCCTTGGCCGCGGGCTGGCTCCGCGCCTTGCTCGAAATATAGCACATGCTCGCGACCAAGGCAGGTCGCACACTCTCACGCACACACAACACACACTCGCTGCCGGTAAGATGGCCGTAAAACGAGCTTCTGAGCTCGGAATTGGATTCCGTTTTCTCCCGCCACCGTCTCCCACCAAACTTGACAACGCCAGCCGAAAATCCCACGCCGCCCCCGAAACGCGAAATTTGGCCACAATCCGTGTGCTATAGCTCACAAATTTTGGCCTTTTCTGGCGGAAAAATGGACGCACGGCCTCCCGCATTATTTTTCCCATTTCTTCGAGCGGAAAGCAGTACTTGCGCCGTGAGGAGGCCCCCGGCCCAGTTCTACCACAATCGGACCAATTCGAGGGCACGTTTCGTCCCCTTTTCTCACCCCCGCACCCTCGGTAAATCGTCCGTAAAACGACGTTTGGACCTCGAAATCGACTCCCCTCTTTTCTGACGTTCGACTATCGCACGTATCTAATGCATCACCCCAAAATCCCGCACCGCCCTGGAAACGCGAAAGTTCGCCAAGATCCGTGACCGACAGCATACGGCCTTGGCCTTGGCCGCGGGGTGGCTGCGTGCCTAGGCCTTGGCCGCGGGTTGGCTGGGTGCCATGGCCTTGGCCGCGGGGTGGACGCATGCCTAGGCCTTGGCCGCGGGGTGGCTGCGTGCCTCGGCCTTGGCCTTGGCCGCGGGCTCGCTACGTGGCTTTCTCGAAATGCAGCACCTGCTCGCGACCAAGGCAGGTCGCACACTCTCACGCACACACAACACACACTCCGGCCGCGCTCCCGAGGCACGGATAGGGAGCTCGAGCGTGGCCCTGTGCCTTGGCGTTAGCCGCGGGGTGGCTGCTTGGCTCGGCCTTGGCTGCAGCCGAGCATTTGGCCAAAATGTGAGCACATGGACCTCGCCGTTTCTTCGTATTCTTGGACCAAAAACTGAGATCCACACCTACCTTCCACTTCTTTCTCCGGTTTTGCCTGAATCGGACGAGTGGGCCCACCCGTTTGGGCAACCGTTCGCTGCCGGTGGAATTGGATTCCGTTTTCTCCCGCCACCGACTCCCACCAAACCCAGAGACGCCAGCCCAAAATCCCATGCCGCCCCCAAAACGCAAAATTTGGACACAATCTGTGTGCTATAGCTCACGGATTTTGGCCTTTTCCGGGGGAAAAATGGGCGCAGGGCCTCCCGCATTATTTTCGCCATTTCTTCTTGCGGAAAACAGTACTTGCGCCGTGAGGAGGCCCCCGGCCCAGTTCTACCACAATCGGACCAATTCGAGGGCACGTTTCATCCCCTTTTCGCACCCCCGCACTCTCGGTAAATCGGCCGTAAAACGAGGTTCGGACCTCGAAATCGGCTCCCCTCTTTTCCGACGCTCGACTGTCGCACGTATCTAATGCATCACCCCAAAATCACGCACCGCCCCGGAAACGCGAAAGTTGGCCAAGATCCGTGAGGGACAGCACACGGCCTTGGCCTTGGCCACGGGGTGGCTGCGTGCCTAGGCCTTGGCCGTGGGGTGGCTGGGTGCCATGGCCTTGGCCTTGGCCACCGGGTGGCTGTGCGCCAAGGCCTTGGCCGCGGGGTGGACGCGTGCCTAGGACTTGGCCACGGGGTGGCTGCGTGCCTCGGCCTCGGCCTTGGCCGCGGGCTGGCTACGTGCCATTCTCGAAATGCAGCATAAGCTCGTGACCAAGGCAGGTCGCACACTCTCACGCACACAGAACACACACACCGGCCGCTCTCCCGAGGCAAGGATAGGGAGCTCGAGCGTGGCCCTGTGCCTTGGCGTTGGCCGCGGGGTGGCTGCATGGATTGGCCTTGGCCGCGGGCGAGCATTTGGCCAAAATGTGAGCACACGGTCCTCGCCGTTGCTTCGTATTCTTGGACAAAAACTGAGATCCACACCTACCTTCCACTTCTTTCTCCGGTTTTGCCTGAATCGGACGAGTGGGCCCACCCATTTGGGGCACCCGTTCGCTGCCGGTAAGATGGCCCTAAAACGATTTTCAGAGCTCGGAATTGGATTTTGGGCTTGCGTCGTTGGGTTTGGTGGGAGTTGGTGGCGGGAGAAAACAGAATCCAATTCCATGCTCCGAAACTCATTTTACGGCCAGAGAACGGGTGCCCAAACGGGTGGGCCAACTCATCGGATTCAGGTAAAACCGGAGAAAGAAGTGGAAGGTAGGTGTGGATCTCAGTTTTTGGTCCAAGAATACGAAGCAACGGTGAGGACCGTGTGCTCACATTTTGGCCAAATGCTCGCCCGCGGCCAAGGCCAAGGCCAAGGCACGCGGCCACCCCGCGGCCAAGGCCAAGGCTCAGGGCCACGCTCGAGCTCCCTATCCTTGCCCCGGGAGCACGGACCAAGTGTGTGTTGTGTGTGCGCGAGAGTGTGCGACGTGCCTTGGTCGCGAGCATGTGCTGCATTTCGAGCAAGGCACAAAGCCAGCCCGCGGCCAAGGCCAAGGCACGCAGCCACCCCACGGCCAAAGCCAAGGCTGTGGCACCCAGCCACCCCGCGGCCAAGGCCTAGGCACGCAGCCACCCCGCGGCCATGGACTACGCACGCAGCCACCCCGCGGCCAAGGCAATGGGCTACTTGGCCAACTTTCGCATTTTTCCGCCCGAAAAGGCCAAAATCCGTGAGCTATAGCACACGGATTGCGGCCAAATTTCGCGTTTCGGGGGTGGCGTGGGATTTTTGGCTGGCGTGGTCGGGTTTGCTGGGAGTCGGTGGCGGGAGAAAACGGAATCCAATTCCGAGCTCCGAAACTCGTTTTACAGGCATTTTACTGCCAGAGAACGGGTGCCGAAACGGGTGGGTCAACTCGTCCGATTCAGGCAAAACCGGAGAAAGAAGTGGAAGGTAGGTGTGGATCGCAGTTTTTGGTCCAACAATACGAAGCAACGGCGTGGACCGTGTGCTCACATTTTGGCAAAATGCTCGTCCGCGGCCGAGGCCAAGGCCAAGGCACGCGGCCACCCCGCGTCCAAGGCCAAGGCACAGGGCCACGCTCGAGCTCCCTATCCTTGCCCCGGGAGTGCGGCCCAAGTGTGTGTTGTGTGTGCGCGAGAGTGTGCGACGTGCCTTAGTCGCGAGCATGTGCTGCATTTCGAGCAAGGCAGCCAGCCACCCAGCGGCCAAGGCCTAGCCACGCAGCCACCCCGTGGCCAAGGCCAAGGCCATGGCACCCAGCCACCCCGCGGCCAAGGCCTAGGCACGCAGCCACCCCATGGCCAAGGCCAAGGCACGTAGCCACCCCGCGGCCAAGGCCAAGCCCATGGCACCCAGCCACCCCGCGGCCAAGGCCAAGGCACACAGCCACCCCGTGGCCAAGGCCAAGCCACGCAGCCACCCCGTGGCCAAGGCCAAGGCCATGGCATCCAGCCACGCCGCTGCCAAGGCCTAGGCACGCAGCCACCCCGCGACCAAGGGCGTGTGCTGTAGCTCACGGATCTTGGCCAACTTTCGCGTTTCCGGGGCAGTGCGGGATTTTGGGGTGATACATTAGATACGTGCGACAGTCGAACGTCGGAGAAGACGGGAGTCGATTCCGAGGTCCGAACCTCCTTTTACGGCCGATTTACCGAACGTACGGGGGTGCGAAAAGGGGACGAAATGTGCCCGCGAATTGGTCCGGTTGTGGTAGAACTGGGCGGGAGAAAACGGAATCCAATTCCGAGCTCCGAAACTCGTTTAACGGCCATTTTACTGCCAGAGAATGGGTTCCCAAACGGGTGGGCCAGCTTGTCGGATTCAGGCAAAACCGGAGAAAGAAGTGGAAGGTAGGTGTGGATCTCAGTTTTTGGTCCAAGAATACGAAGCAGCGGCGAGGACCATGTGCTCACGTTTTGGCCAAATGCTCGCCCGCGGCCAAGGCCAAGGCCAAGGCCTATGCACGCAGCCACCCCGCGGCCAAGGGCCGCGCCATGGCACCCAGCCACCCCGCGGCCAAGGCCTAAGCACGCAGCCACCCCGCGGCCAAGGCCTAGGCACGCAGCCACCCCGCGGCCAAGGCTGTTTGCTGTACCTCACGGACCTTGGCCAACTTTCGCGTTTCCAGGGTGGGGCGGGATTTTGGGGTAATGCATTAGATACGTGCGACAGTCGAACGTCGGCGAAGACGGGAGTCGATTCCGAGGTCCGAACCTGGTTTTACGTCTGATTTACCGAACGTGCGGGGGTGCGAGGACCGTGTGCTCACATTTTGGCCAAATGCTCGCCCGCGGCCAAGGCACGCGGCCACCCCGCGGCCAAGGCCAAGGCACAGGGCCACGCTCGAGCTCCCTATCCTTGCTGCGGGAGCGCAGCCCAAGTTTGTGTTGTGTGTGCGCGAGAGTGTGCGACGTGCCTTGGTCGCGAGCATGTGCTGCATTTCGAGCATGGCACGCAGCCAGCCCGCGGCCAAGGCCAAGGCACGCAGCCACCCCGCGGCCACGGCCAAGGCCATGGCACCCAGCCACCCCGCGGCCAAGGCCTAGGCACGCAGCCACCCCGCTGCCAAGGCCGTGTGCTGTAGCTTACGGATCTTGGCCAACTTTTGCGTTTCCAGGGCGGGGCGGGATTTTGGGGTGATGCATTAGATACGTGCGACAGTCGAACGTCGGAGAAGACGGGAGTCGATTCCGAGGTCCGAACCTCGTTTTACGGCCGATTTACCGAACGTGCGGGGGTGTGAAATTGAAACGAAACGTGCCCGTGAATTGGTCCGGTTGTGGTAGAACTGGGCCGGAGGCCTCCTCACGGTGCTAGTACTTTTTTCCTCTCGAAGAAATGCCGAAATAATGCGGGAGGCCCTGCACCCATTTTTCCGCCCGAAAAGGCCAAAATCCGTGAGCTATAGCACACGGATTGCGGCCAAATTTCGTGTTTCGGGGACGGCGTGGAATTTTTGGCTGGCGTGGTCGGGTTTGGTGGGAGTCGGTCGCGGGAGAAAAAGGAATCCAATTCCGATCTCCGAAACTCATTTTACGGCCATTTTACCGGCAGAGAACGGGTTCCCAAATGGGTGGGCCTACTCGTCCGATTCAGGCAAAACCGGAGAAAGAAGTGGAAGGTAGGTGTGGATCTCAGTTTTTGGTCCAAGAATACGAAGCAACGGTGAGGACCGTGTGCTCACATTTTGGCCAAATGCTCGCCCGCGGCCATGGCACGTGGCCAGCCCGCGGCAAAGTCCAAGGCCATGGCACCCAGCCAGCCCGCGGCCAAGGCCGTGTGCTGTAGCTCACGGATCTTGGCCAACTTTCTCGTTTCCGGGGCGTGGCGGGATTTTGGGGTGATGCATTAGATACGTGCGACAGTCGAACGTCGGAGAAGACGGGAGTCGATTCCGAGTTCCGAACCTCGTTTTACGTCTGATTTACCGAACGTGCGGGGGTGCGACAAGGGGACGAAATGTGCCCGCGAATTGGTCCGGTTGTGGTAGAACTGGGCCGGGGGCCTCCTCACGGTGCTAGTACTGTTTTCCGCTCGAAGAAATGGCGAAAATAATGCGGGAGGCCCTGCGCCCATTTTTCCGCCCGAAAAGGCCGGAATCCGTGAGCAATAGCACACGGATTGCGGCCAAATTTCGTGTTTCAAGGGGGGCGTGGAATTTTTGGCTGGCGTGGTCAGGTTTGATGGGAGTCGGTGGCGGGAGAAAACGGAATCCAATTCCGAGCTCCGAAACTCGTTTTACAGCCATTTTACCGCCACAGAACGGGTGCCCAAACGGGTGGGCCAACTCGTCGGATTCAGGCAAAACCGGAGAAAGAAGTGGAAGGTAGGTGTGGATCTCAGTTTTTGGTCCAAGAATACGAAGCAACGGTGAGGACCGTGTGCTCACATTTTGGCCAAATGCTCGCCCGCGGCCAAGGCACGCGGCCAGCCCGCGGCCAAGTCCAAGGCCATGGCACCCAGCCAGCCCGCGGCCAAGGCCTAGGCACGCATCCACTCCGCGGGCAAGGCGGTGTGCTGTAGCTCACGGATCTTGGCCAACTTTCGCGTTTCCGGGGCGTGGCGGGATTTTGGGGTGATGCATTAGATACGTGCGACAGTCGAACGTCGGAGAAGACGGGAGTCGATTCCGAGGTCCGAACCTCGTTTTACGTCTGATTTACCGAACGTGCGGGGGTGCGACAAGGGGACGAAACGTGCCCGCGAATTGGTCCGGATGTGGTAGAACTGGGCCGGGGGCCTCCTCACGGTGCTAGTACTGTTTTCCTCTCAAAGAAATGGTGAAAATAATGCGGGAGGCCCTGCGCCCATTTTTCCGCCCTAAAAGGCCAAAATCGGTGAGCTATAGCACACGGATTGCGGCCAAATTTTGCGTTTCGGGGGCGGCGTGGGATTTTTGGCCGGCGTGGTCGGGTTTGGTGGGAGTCGGTGGCGGGAGAAAACGGAATCCAATTCCGAGCTCCGAAACTCGTTTTACGGCCATTTTACCGCCAGAGAACGGGTGCCCAAACGGGTGGGCCAACTCATCCGATTCAGGCAAAACCGGAGAAAGAAGTGGAAGGTAGGTGTGGATCTCAGTTTTTGGTCCAAGAATACGAAGCAACGGCGAGGACCGTGTGCTCACATTTTGGCCAAATGCTCGGCCGCGGCCACCCCGTGGCCAAGGCCAAGGCATAGGGCCACGCTCGAGCTCTCTATCCTTGCCCCGGGAGCGCGGCCGAAGTGTGTATTGTGTGTGCGCGAGAGTCTACGATGTGCCTTGGTCCCGAGAATGTGCTGCATTTCAAGCATGGCACGCAGCCAGCCTGAGGCCGCGGCCAAGGCACGCAGCCACCCCGCGGCCAAGGCCAAGGCCATGGCACCCAGCCACCCCGCGGCCAAGGCCTAGGCCCGCAGCCACCCCTAGGCCAAGGCCGTGTGCTGTAGCTCACGGATCTTGGCCAACTTTCGCGTTTCCGGGGCGGGGCAGGATTTTGGGGTGATGCATTACATATGTACGACAGTCGAACGTCGGAGAAGACGGGAGTCGATTCCGAGGTCCGAACCTCGTTTTACGTCTAATTTAACGAACGTGCGGGGTTGCGAAAAGGGAACGAAACGTGCCCGCGAATTGGTCCGGTTGTGGTAGAACTGAGCCGGGGGCCTCCTCACGGTGCTAGTACTGTTTTCCTCTCGAAGAAATGGCGAAAATAATGAGGAAGTCCCTGCGCCCATTTTTCCGCCCGAAAAGGCCAAAATCCGTGAGCGCGGTCCAAGTTTGTGTTGTGTGTGTGCGAGAGTGTGCGACGTGCCTTGGTCGCGAGCATGTGCTGCATTTCGAGCAAGGCTCGCAGCCAGCCCGCGGCCAAAGCCAAGGCACGCAGCCAACCCAGGGCCAAAGCCAAGGCCATGGCACCCAGCCACCCCGCGGCGAAGGCCTAGGCACGCAGCCACCCCGCGGCCTAGGCCGTGTGCTGTAGCTCACGGATCTTGGCCAACTTTCGCATTTTTCCGCCCGAAAAGGCCAAAATCCATGAGCTATAGCACACGGATTGCGGCCAAATTTCGTGTTTTGGGGGCGGTGTGGGATTTTTGGCTGGCGTGGTCGGGTTTGGTGGGAGTCGGTGGCGGGAGAAAATGGAATCCAATTCCGAGCTCCGAAACTCGTTTTACGGCCATTTTACTGCCAGAGAACGGGTGCCCAAACGGGTGGACCAACGCATCGGATTCAGGCAAAACCGGAGAAAGAAGTGGAAGGTAGGTGTGGATCTCAGTTTTTGGTCCAAGAATACAAAGCAACGGCGAGGACCGTGTGCTCACATTTTGGCAAAATGCTCGCCCGCGGCCAAGGCCAAGGCCAAGGCACGCGGCCACCCCTCGGCTAATGCCAAGGCAGAGGGCCACGCTCGAGCTCCCTATCCATGCCCCGGGAGCGCGGTCCAAGTGTGTGTTATGTGTGTGTGAGAGTGTGGGACGTACCTTGGTCGCGAGCATGTGCTGCATTTCGAACAAGGCACGCAGCCACCCCGCGGCCAAAGCCAAGGCCATGGCACCCAGCCACCCCGCGGCCAAGGCCTAGGCACGCTGCCACCCCGCTGCCAAGGCCGTGTGCTGTACCTCACGGATCTTGGCCAACTTTCACGTTTCCGGGGCGGGGCGGGATTTTGGGGTGATGCATTATATACTTGCGACAGTCGAACGTCGTAGAACACGGGAATCAATTCTGAGGTCCGAACCTCGTTTTACGGCCGATTTACCGAACGTACGGGGGTGCGAAAAGGGGACGAAACGTTTCCGCGAATTGGTCCGGTTGTGGTAGAACTGGGCCGGGGGCCTCCTCACGGTGCTAGTACTGTTTTCCTCTCGAAGAAATGGCGAAAATAATGCGGGAGGCCCTGTGCCCATTTTTCCGCCCGAAAAGGCCAAAATCCGTGAGCTATAGCACACGGATTACGGCCGAATTTTGCGTTTCGGGGGCGGCGTGGGATTTTTGGCGGGCGTGATCGGATTTGGTGGGAGTCGGTGGCGGGAGAAAACCGAATCCAATTCGGAGCTCCGAAACTCGTTTTACGGCCATTTTACCGCTAGAGAACGGGTGCCCAAACGGGTGGGCCAACTCGTCGGATTCAGCCAAACCAGAGAAAGAAGTGGAAGGTAGGTGTGGATCTCAGTTTTTGGGCCAATAATACGAAGCAACGGCGAGGACCGTGCGCTTACATTTTGGCCAAATGCTCGCCCACAGCCAAGGCCAAGTCCAAGGCACGAGGCCACCCCGCGGCGAAGGCCAAGGCACAGGGCCACGCTCGAGCTCCCTATCCTTGCCCCGGGAGCGCGGCCCAAGTTTGTGTTGTGTGTGCGCGAGAGTGTGCGACGTGCCTTGGTCGCAAGCGTGTGCTGCATTTTGAGCAAGTCACGCAGCCAGCCCGCGGCCAAGGCCAAGACCATGGCACCCAGCCACCCCGCGGCCAAGACCATGGCACCCAGCCAACCCGCGGCCAAGGCCTAGGCACGCAGCCACCCCGTGGCCAAGGCCAAGGCCTAGGCACGAGGCCACCCCGCGGCGAAGCCCAAGGCACAGGGCCACGCTCGAGCTCCCTATCCTTGCCCCAGGAGCGCGGCCCAAGTGTGTGTTGTGTGTGCGCGAGAGTGTGCAACGTGCCTTGGTCCCGTGCATGTGCTGCATTTCGAGCAAGGCAATTAGCCAGCCAGCGGCCAAGGCCAAGGCTCGCAGCCACCCCGCGGCCAAGGCCAAGGCCATGGCACCCGGCCACCCCGCGGCCAAGGCCTGGGCACGCAGCCACCCCGCGGCCAAAGCCAAGGCCATGGCACCCAGCCACCCCGCGGCCAAGGCCAAGGCACGCAGCCACCCAGTGGCCAAGGCCAAGGCACGCAGCCACCCCGTGGCCAAGCCCAAGGCCATGGCACCCAGCCATGCCGCTGCCAAGTCCTAGGCACGCAGCCACCCCGCGGCGAAGGCCTTGTGCTGTAGCTCACGGATCTTGGCCAACTTTCGCGTTTCCGGGGCGGTGCAGGATTTTGGGGTGATACGTTAGATACGTGCAACGGTCGAACGTCGGAGAAGACGGGAGTCAATTCCGAGGTCCGAACCTCATTTTACGGCCGATTTACAGAACGTGCGGGAGTGCGAAAAGGGGACGAAACGTGCCCGCGAATTGATCCGGTTGTGGTAGAACTGGGTCGGGGGCCTCTTCACGGTGCTAGTACTGTTTTGCAATCGAAGAAATGGCGAAAATAATGCGGGAGGCCCTGCGCCCATTTTTCCACCCGAAAAGGCCAAAATCCGTGAGCTATAGCACACGGATTGTGGCCAAATTTCGTGTTTCGAGGGCGGCGTGGGATTTTTGGCGGGCGTGGTTGGGTTTGGTGGGAGTCAGTGGCGGACGACAACGGAATCCAATTCCAAGCTCCGAAACTCGTTTTACGGCCATTTTACCGCCAGAGAACGGGTGCCCAAACGGGTGGGCCAACTCGTCGGATTTAGGCAAAACCAGAGAAAGAAGTGGAAGGTAGGTGTGGGTCTTAGTTTTTGGTCCAAGAATAAGAAGCAACGGCAAGGACTGTGTGCTCACATTTTGGCCAAATGCTCGCCCGCGGCCAAGGCACGCGGCCACCCCGCGGCCAAGGCCAAGGCCTAGGCACAGGGCCACGCTCGAGCTCCCTATCCTTGCCCCGGGAGCGCAGCCCAAGTGTGTGTTGTGTGTGCGCGAGAGTGTCCGACGTGCCTTGGTCGCAAGCATGTGCTGCATTTCGAGCAAGGCACGCAGCCAGCCCGCGGCCAAGGCCAAGGCCATGGCACCCAGCCACCCTGCGGCCAAGGCCTAGGCACGCAGCCACCCCGCGGCCAAGGCCAAGGCCAAGGCCAAGGCACGCTGCCACCCCATGGCCAAGGCCAAGGCCATTGCACCCAGCCACGCCACTGCCAAGGCCTAGGCACGCAGCCACCCCGCAGCCAAGCCCGGGTGATGCAGGTCACGGATCCTGGCCAACTTTCGCGTTTCCGAGGCGGGGCGGGAATTTGGGGTGATGCATCAGATGTGTGTGACAGTCGAACGTCGGAGAAGACGGGAGTCGATTCCGAGGTCCGAACCTCGTTTTACGGCCGATTTACCGAGCGTGCAGGGGTGCGAAAAGGGGACGAAACGTGCCCGCGAATTGGTCCGTTTGTGGTAGAACTGGGCCGGGGGCCTCCTCACGGTCCTAGTACTGTTTTACGCTCGAAGAAATGGCGAAAATAATGCGGGAGGCCCTGCGCCAATTTTTCCGCCCGAAAAGGCCAAAATCCGTGAGCTATAGAACATGGATTGCGGCCAAATTTCGTGTTTCGGGGTCGGCGTGGGATTTTTGTCTGGCGTGGTCGGGTTTGGTGGGAGTCGGTGGCGGGAGAAAAGGGAATCCAATTCCGAGCTCCAAAACTCGTTTTACGGCCATTTTACCACCAGAGAACGGGTGCCCAAACGGGTGGGCCAACTCGTCCGATTCAGGCAAAACCGGAGAAAGAAGTGGAAGGTAGTTGTGGATCTCAGTTTTTGGTCCAAGAATACGAAGCAACGGCGAGGACCGTGTGCTCAAATTTTGGCCAAATGCTCGCCCGCGGCCAAGGCACGCGGCCACCCCGCGGCCAAGGCGAAGGCACAGGGCCACGCTCGAGCTCCCTATCCTTGCCCCGGGAGCGCGGCCCAAGTGTGTGTTGTGTGTGCGCGAGAGTGTACGACGTGCCTTGGTCGCGAGCATGTGCTGCATTTCGGGCAAGGCACGCAGCCAGCCCGCGGCCAAGGTCAAGGCACGCAGCTACCCCACAGCCAAGGCCAAGGCATGGAGCCCGCACGCAGCCCGCACGCGCACGGCATCTACGGCCAATGCATATAGCGGGCGTGGCCCACGCGTCTGTCCGACTTTGTTTGGGCCGAAATTTTAGGAGGTGACGTATTTCGACCGAAGTTATCTTACGGGACTCAAAAGTGGGGGAAACAGCGCGGAAGCTCCGGGCCCCATTTTTTGGGCCAAAATGGCCAAAGACCGTGTGCTGTAGCTCGCGGATCTGGTCCAACTTTCGTGCCCTGGCCAATGCCCAGGTATGGTGCAGCCAACGCGCGCTCCCGAGGCAAGGATAGGGAGCTTGAGTGTGGCCCCGTGCCTTGGCCGTGAGCACCCGTTTTGCCCCCCACTCCCAAAGATGCCACGTGAGGCCAAAAACACCTCTTTTCATGCTACGAAATATTTTTCTCTTTTTATTTAATAGTATTTCACATTTTTTCTACCATCATGGAAAAAATCACACCGTAATTCAATATACTTTTTTTTTTGGGGGTGAGAGTCAGCTCAAGGACTGGTGGTGTCTCACTGCTGGTGGGTCCAAAATTGCTCTAATACCTCGATTGTCGATTGCATATATATCCTAATATGCAGCAGAAAATAATTTTTAAACTAAATGTGAAATATTGAGATATGTTGTTTTTTGAAATTAATGTAATAATATTTGAAGAGAATATTCGAAGCTTTAGCTCTCGCTTGAACCCCTAACATGTAGGTCAAAAATGCAAATAAATTTTCAAGCCTACCATTGAGACAACTTAAAATATCAATATACAACTCGCAAATAAAATTTATATTTGGATCTAAGATACAAATTAATTATAAATCAAATAATTAACGATTTCACATCACAATTGGACATTTAAGTTGCTGCTTTCTGTGGTCAAATCCAAATTAAAATGTCTTATTGTTGAAAAAAGTTAGGGTTAAAAAATTCGTGCTACAAAAAATGTGTGAAAACATAAGAGAAACACAAAATTAAGGTTCGGGAAAGCCCCGCAAGCTCCTACGAGAGGCCCTGCGCCCATTTTTCCGCCCGAAAAGGCCAAATTCCGTGAGCTATAGCACACGGATTGTGACCAAATTTAGTGTTTCGGAGGCGGCGTGGGAATTTTGGCTGGCATGGTCGGGTTTGGTGGGAGTCAGTGGCGGGAGAAAACGGAATCCAATTCCGAGCTCCAAAACTCGTTTTACGGCCATCTTACCGCCAGCGAACGGGTGCCCAAACGGGTGGGCCAACTCGTCCGATTCAGGCAGAACCGGAGAAAGAAGTGGAAGGTAGGTGTGGATCTCAGTTTTTGGTCCAAAAATACGAAGAAACGGCGAGGACCGTGTGCTCACGTTTTGGCCAAATGCTCGCCCGTGGCCAAGGCCAAGCCACGCAGCCACCGCGCGGCCAACGCCTTGCCCGGGAGGGCACGGGGGCCACGCTCGAGCTCCCTATCCTTGCCTCGGGAGCCAAGCGGCCGGAGTGTGAGTTGTGTGTGTGCGTGAGAGTGTGCGACCTGCCTTGGTCACGAGCATGTGCTGCATTCCGAGCAAGTCACGCAGCCAGCCCGCGGCCAAGGCCATGGCACGCAGCCACCCCGACCAAGGCCAATGCCATGTGCTGTAGCTCACGGATCTTGGCCAACTTTCGGCGTTTCTTGGGCGGTGCGGGATTTTGGGGTGATGTATTAGATACGTGCGACAGTCGAGCTTTGGAAAAGAGGGGAGACGATTTCGAGGTCCGAACCTCGTTTTACGGCCGATTTACCGAGGGTGCGGGGGTGCGAAAAGGGGACGAAACGTGCCAGCGAATTGGTCCGATTGTGGTAGAACTGGCCGGGGGCCTCCTCACGGTGCAAGTACAGTTTTCCGCTCGAAGAAATGGCGAAAATAATGTGGGAGGCCCTGCGCCCATTTTTCCCCCGGAAAAGGCCAAAATCCGTGAGCTATAGTACACGGATTGTGGCCAAATTTCGCGTTTCGGGGGCGGCGTGGGATTTTGGGCTGGCGTCGTCGGGTTTGGTGGGAGTCGGTGGCGGGAGAAAACGGAATCCAACTGCGAGCTCCGAAACTCGTTTTACGGCCATCTTACCGGCAGAGAACGGGTGCCCAAACGGGTGGGCCAACTCGTCCGATTCAGGCAAAACCGGAGAAAAAAGTGGAAGGTAGGTGTGGATCTCAGTTTTTGGTCCAAGAATACGAAGAAACGGCGAGGACCGTGTGCTCACATTTTAGCCAAATGCTCGCCCGCGGCCAAGGCCAAGCCATGCAGCCACCCCGCAGCCAACGCCAAGGCACAGGGCCATGCTCGAGCTCCCTATCCTTGCCTCGGGAGCGTGGCTGGAGTGTGTGCTGTGTGTGCGTGAGAGTGTGCGACCTGCCTTGGTCGCGAGCATATGCTGCATTTCGAGAAAGGCACGTAGCCAGCCTGCGGCCAAGGCCAAGGCCGAGGCACGCAGCCACCCCGTGGCCAAGGCCTAGGCACGCGTCCACCCTGCGGCCAAGGCCATGGCACCCAGCCAGCCCGCGGCCAAGACCTAGGCACGCAGCCACCCTGCGGCCAAGGCCTAGGAACGCAGCCACCCCTCGGCCAAGGCCAAGGCCGTGTGCTGTCGCTCACGGATCTTGGCTAACTTTCGCGTTTCCGGGGCGGTGCAGGATTTTGGGGTGATGCATTAGATACGTACGACAGTCGAACGTCGGAAAAGAGGGGAGTCGATTTCGAGGTCCGAACCTCGTTTTACGGCCGATTTACCGAGGGTGTGGGGGTACGAAAAGGGGACGAAATGTGCCCTCGAATTGGTCCGATTGTGGTAGAACTGGGCCGGGGGCCTCCTCACGGCGCAAGTACTGCTTTCCGCTCGAAGAAATGGCAAAAATAATGCGGGAGGCCCTTCGCCCATTTTTCCGCCAGAAAAGGCCAAAATCCGTGAGCTATAACACACGGATTGTGGCCAAATTTCGCGTTTCGGGGGCGGCGTGGGATTTTGGCCTGGCGTCGTCGGGTTTGGTGGGAGTCGGTGACGGGAGAAAACGGAATCCAATTCCAAGCTCCGAAACACGTTTTACGGCCATCTTACCGGCAGCGAACGGGTGCCCAATTGGCTGGGCCAACTCGTCCAATTCTGGCAAAACCGGAGAAAGAAGTGGAAGGTAGGTGTGGATCTCAGTTTTTGGACCAAGAATACAGAGAAACGGCGAGGACCGTGTGCTCACATTTTGGCCAAATGCTCACCCGCGGCCAAGGCCAAGCCACGCAGCCACCCCGCGGCCAACGCCAAGGCACAGGGCCACTCTCGAGCTCCCTATCCTTGCCTCGGGATCGCGGCCCGAGTGTGTGTTGTGTGTGCGTGAGAGTGTGCGACCTGCCTTGGTCGCGAGCATGTGCCGCATTTCGAGCAAGCCACGGAGCCAGCCCGCGGCCCAGGCCAACGCCGAGCCACGCAGCCACCCCGTGGCCAAGGCCAAGGCACGCGTCCACCCCACGGGCAAGGCCATGTCACCCAGCCAGCCCGCGGCCAAGGCCATGGCACCCAACCAGCCCGCGGCCAAGGCCATGGCACCCAGCCAGCCCGTGGCCAAGGCCTAGGCACGCAGCCAGCCCGCGGCCAAGGCTAAGGCACGCGTCCACCCCGCGGCCAAGGCCATGGCACCCAACCAGCCCGCGGCCAACGCCTAGGCACGCAGCCAGCCCGCGGCCAAGGCCTTGGCACGCAGCCACCCTGAGGCCAAGGCCAAGTCCATGGCACGTAGCCACCCCGCGGCCAAGGCCAAGGCCATGGCACGCAGCCACCCCGCGGCCAAGGCCATGGCCATGGCACGCAGCCACCCCGCGGCCAAGGCCAAGGCCGTGTGCTGTAGCTCACGGATCTTGGCCAACTTTCGCGTATAGCACACGGATTTTGGCCTTTTCCGGGGGAAAAATGGGCGCAGGGCCTCCTGCATTATTTTGACCATTTCTTCGAGCGGAAAACAGTACATGCGCCGTGAGGAGGCCCCCGGCCCAGTTCTACCACAATCGGACCAATTCGTGGGCACGTTTCGTCCCCTTTGCGCACCCCCGCACCCTAGGTAAATAGGCCGTAAAACGAGGTTCGGACCTCGAAATCGACTCCCCTCTTTTCCAACGCTCGACTGTCGCACGTATCTAATGCATCACCCCAAAATGCCGCACCGCCCAGGAAATGCGAAAGTTGGCCAAGATCCGTGAGCTACAGCACACGGCCTTGGCCTTGGCCGCGGGTTGGCTGCGTGCCTAGGCCTTGGCCGCGGGCTGGCTGAGTGCCATGGCCTTGGCCGCGGGCTGGCTGGGTGGCTAGGCCTTGGCCGCGGGCTGGCTGGGTGCCATGGCCTTGGCCGCGGGGTGGACGCGTGCCTAGAGCTTGGCCACGGGGTGGCTACGTGCCTCGGCCTTGGCCGCGGGTTGGCTGGGTGCCATGGCCTTGGCCTTGGCCAACGGGTTGCTGTGTGCCAAGGCCTTGGCCGCTGGGTTGCTGCGTGCCTAGGCCTTGGCCGCGGGCTGGCTGGGTGCCATGGCCTTGGCCGCGGGGTGGACCCGTGCCTAGGACTTGGCCACGGGGTGGCTGCGTGCCTCAGCCTTGGCCTTGGCCGCGGGCTGGCTACGTGCCTTTCTCGAAATGCAGTATTTGCTCGCAACCAAGGCAGGTCGCACACTCTCACGCACACACAACACACACTCCGGCCGCGCTCCTGAGGCAAGGATAGGGAGCTCGAGCGTGGCCCTGTGCCTTGGCGTTGGCCTCGTGGTGGCTGCTTGGCTTGGCCTTGGACGCGGGCGAGCATTTGGCCAAAATGTGAGCACACGGTCCTCGCCGTTTCTTCGTATTCTTGGACCAAAAACTGAGATCCACACCTGCCTTCCACTTCTTTCTCCGGTTTTTCCTGAATAGGACGACTTGGTCCACCCGTTTGGGCACCCGTTCGCTGCTGGTAAGATGGCCGTAAAATGAGTTTCGGAGCTCGGAATTGGATGCCGTTTTCTCCCACCACCGACTCCGACCAAACCCGACGACGCCAGCCCAAAATCCCACGCCGCCCCCGAAATGCGAAATTTGGCCACAATCCGTGTGCTTTAGCTAACGGATTTTGGCCTTTTCTGGCAGAAAAATGGGCGCAGGGCCTCCTGCATTATTTTTACCATTTCTTCGAGCGGAAAGCAGTACTTGTGCCGTGAGGAGGCCCCCGGCCCAGTTCTACCACAATCGGACCAATTCGCGGCACGTTTCGTCCCCTTTTCGCACCCCCGCACCCTCGGTAAATCGGCCGTAAAATGAGGTTCGGACCTCAAAATGGACTCCCCTCTTTTCCGACGTTCGACTGTCACACGTATCTAATGCATCACCCCAAAATCCCGCACCCCTTGGAAACGCGAAAGTTGGCCAAGATCCGTGAGCGACAGCACACGGCCTTGGCCTTGGCCGCGGGGGACAGGCTGCGTGCCTGGCCTTGGCCTTGGCCGGGGTGGCTGGTGCCATGGCCTTGGCCTTGGCCTCGGGGTGGCTGCGTGCCAAAATCGACTCCCCTTGGCCTTGGCCACTCCGTGGGCACTTGGCCCAAAATCCCGGGCTGGCTGGGTCCAAGGCCTTGGCCACGGGGTGGCTGGGTGCCATGGCCTTGGCCATGGCCACTGGTGGCTGTTGCCAAGGCCTTGGCACGGGGTGGCTGCGCCCTTGGCCTTGGCCACGGGCTGGCTGGTGCCACGGAGTTGCCTTGGCTGGCTGGCTACGTGCGTTTCCCGAAATGCAGCACATGCTCGCGACCAAGGCAGGTCGCACACTCTCACGCACACACAACACACACTCCGGCCGCGCTCCCGAGGCTAGGGTAGGGAGCTCGAGCGTGGCCCTGTGCCTTGGCGTTGGCTGCGGGGTGGCTGCATGGCTTGGCCTTGGCCGCGGGCGAGCATTTGGCCAAAATGTGAGCACACGGTCCTCGCCGTTGCTTCGTATTCTTGGACCAAAAATTGAGATCCACACCTACCTTCCACTTCTTTCTCTGGTTTTGCCTGAATCGGACGAGTGGGCCCACCCGTTTGGGCACCCATTCGCTGCCGGTAAGATGGCCGTGAAACGAGTTTCGGAGCTCGGAATTGATTCCGTTTTCTCCCGCCACCGACTCCCACCAAACCCGACCACGCCAGCCAAAAATCCCACGCCGCCCCTGAAACGCGAAATTTGGCCACAATCCGTGTGCTATAGCTCAAGATTTTGGCCTTTTCTGTGAAAAATGGGCGCAGGGCCTCCCGCATTATTTTTGCCATTTCTTGAGCGGAAACCAGTACTTTCAAATAAGGGAGGCCCCCAGCCCAGTTCTACCCAAGGCGGACCAATTCAGGGCACGTTTCGTCCCACGCACCCACCCCTCGGTAAATCGGCCGTAAAACACAGCCAGGTTCGGACCTCGGAATCGACTCCCCTCTTTTCCGCGTTCGACTGTCACACATATCTAATGCATCACCCCAAAATCCAAGGTCCGCCCGGAAACCGAAAGTTGGCCAAGATCCGTGAGCTACAGCACACGGCCAAGGCCAAGGCCGTGGCTGCTGTGCCTAGGCCTCACGGATCTTGGCTGGGTGCCATGGCCTTGGCCTTGGCCACGGGGTGGCTGGGCCTGGCCTTGGCCGCGGGCTGGCTGCGTGCCATGGCCTTGGCGCGGGGTGGCTGGTGTGCCAGGTCCTTGGCCTTGGCCGCGGGGTGGCTGGGTGCCATGGCCTTGGCTTGGCCGCCCTTGAATTGGCCTCGGCCTTGGCCATGGCCTTGGCTGGCTGCGGGTGCCTTGGAAATGCAGCACATGCTCTCGCGACCAAGGCAGGTCGCACACACTCTCACGCACACACAACACACCTGTGCACGCTCCCGAGGCAAGGAAGGGAGCTCGAGCGTGGCCCTGTGCCTTGGCGTTGGCCAAATTTGGCTGGCGTGGCTTGGCCTTGGCCGCGAGCGAGCATTTGGCCAAAATGTGAGCAGACGGTTCTCGCCGTTTCTTCGTATTCTGGGACCAAAAACTGAGATCCACACCTACTTTCCACTTCTTTCTCCGGTTTTGCCTGAATCGGACGAGTTGGCCCACCCGTTTGGGCACCCGTTTTGGCGGTAAATGGCCGTAAAATGAGTTTCAGAGCTCGGAATTGGATTCCGTTTTCTCCGCCACCGACTCCCACCAAACCCGACCACGCCAACCCAAAATCCCACGCGCCCCTGAAACACGAAATTTGGCCACAATCCGTGTGCTATAGCTCACGGATTTTGGCCTTTCTGGCGGAAAAATGGGCGCAGGGCCTCCCAATTATTTTTTGCCATTTCTTCGAGCAAAAGCAGTACTAGGACCGTGAGGAGGCCCCCGCCCCAGTTCTACCACAATCGGACCAATTTGAGGGCACGTTTCGTCCCCCAGCCACCCCGCCAAGGCCATGGCACCCAAAGCGAGGTTCGGACCTCAAATGGACTCCCCTCTTTCTCCGACGTTCGACTGTCCAGCCCGTATCTAATGCATCACCCAAAATCCCACCCCCGGAGGCCAAGGCCAAGTGCTCATTTGGCAAAATGTGAGCTACAGCACATGGCCTTGGCCTTGGCCGGGATCGTGCCTAGGCCTTGGCCGCGACTGGGTGCCATGGCCTTGGCCTTGGCCACGGGGTGGCTGCGTGCCTTGGCCTTCACCATGGGGTGGCTGCGTGCCGAGGCATTGGCCGCGGGGTGGCAGGGAGCCCTGGCCTTGGCCTTGGCCGCGGGCTGGCTTCGTGCCTAGGCCTTGTCCGCGAGGTGGCTGGGTGCCATGGCCTTGGCCTTGGCCGCGGGGTGGCTGCGTGCCTTGGCTTTGGCCGCGGGCTGGCTGCGTGCCTTGCTCGAAATGCAGCACATGCTCGCGACCAAGGCACGTCGCACACTCTCGCGCACACACAACACAAACTTGGGTCGTGCTCCCGGGGCAAGGATAGGGAGCTCGAGCGTGGCCCTGTGGCTTGGCCTTGGCCGCGGGGTGGCCGCGTGCCTTGGCCGCGGGCGAGCAATTGGCGAAAAAGTGAGCACACGGTCCTCGCCGTTGCTTCGTATTCTTGGACCAAAAACTGAGATCCACACCTACCTTCCACTTCTTTCTCCGGTTTTCCCTGAATCGGACGAGTTGGCCCACCCGTTTGGGCACCCATTCTCTGCGGTAAATGGCCGTTAAACTAGTTTCGGAGCTCGGAATTGCATTCCGTTTTCTCCCGCCACCGACTCCCACCAAACCCGACCACGCCAGCCAAAAACCCCACGCTGCCCACGAAACACGAAATTTGGCCGCAATCCGTGTGCCATAGTTCACGGATTTTGGCCTTTTCGGGCGGAAAAATGGGCGCAGGGCCTCCCGCATTATTTTTGCCATTTCTTCGAGCGTAAAACAGTACTAGCACCGTGAGGTGGCCCCCGGCCCAGTTCTGCCACAACCGTACCAATTCGTGGGCACATTTCGTCCCCTTTTCGCACCCCCGCACGTTCGGTAAATCGGCCGTAAATTGAGGTTTGGACCTCGGAATCGATTCCCGTCTTCTCCGACATTCGACTGTCGCACGTATCTAATGCATCACCCCCAAATCCCGCACCGCACCGGAAACGCGAAAGTTGGCCAAGTTCCGTGAGCTACAGCACACGGCCTTGGCCGCGGTGTGGCTGCGTGCCTAGGCCTTGGCAGCGGCGTGGCTGGGTGCCATGGCCTTGGCCTTGGCCGCAGGGTGGCTGCATGCCTTGGCCTTGGCCACGGGGTGGCTGCGTGCCATGGCCTTGGCCGTGGCCGTGGGGTGGCTGGGTGCCATGGCCTTGGCCTTTGCCACGGGGTGGCTGCGTTCCATGGCCTTGGCCATGGGGTGGCTGCGTGCCTAGGCCTTGGCCGCGGGGTGGCTGGGTGCCATGGCCCTGGCCTTGGCCGCGGGGTGGCTGCGTGCCTAGGCCTTGGCCGTGGGGCGGCTACGTGCCTTGGCTTTGGCCGCGGGCTGGCTGCGTGCCTTGCTCCAAATGCATCACATGCTCGCGACCAAGGCATGTCGCACACTCTTGCACACACACAACACAAACTTGGGCTGCGCTCCCGGGGCAAGGATAGGGAGCTCGCGTGGCCCCGTGCCTTGGCCTTGGCAGCGGGGTTGCCGTGCCTTGGCCTTGCGGCGCGATCATTTGGCCAAAATGTGAGCACACGGTCCTCGCGGTTGCTTTGTATTCTTGGACCAAAAACTGAGATCCACACCTACCTTCCACTTCTTTCTCCGGTTTTGCCTGAATCGGACGAGTTGGCCCACCCGTTTGGGCACCCGTTCTCTGGCGGTAAAATGGCCGTAAAACGAGTTTGGGAGCTCGGAATTGGATTCCGTTTTCTCCCGCCACCGACTCCCACCAAACCCGACCACGCGAGCCAAAAATCCTATGCCGCCCCTGAAACACGAAATTTGGCCGCAATCGGTGTGCTATAGCTCACGGATTTTGGCCTTTTCGGCGGAAAATGGGCGCAGGCCTCTCGTAGGAGCTTGGGGGCTTTCCCGAACCTTAATTTTGTGTTTCTCTTATGTTTTCACACATTTTTTGTAGCACAAATTTTTTAACCCTAACTTTTTGCAACAATAAGACATTTTAATTTGGATTTGACCACAGAAAGCAGCAACTTAAATGTCCAATTGTGATGTGAAATCGTTAATTATTTGATTTATAATTAATTTGTATCTTAGATCCAAATATAAATTTTATTTGCGAGTTGTATATTGATATTTTAAGTTGTCTCAATGGTAGGCTTGAAAATTTATTTGCATTTTTGACCTACATGTTAGGGGTTCAAGCGAGAGCTAAAGCTTGGAATATTCTCTTCAAATATTATTACGTTAATTTCAAAAGCAACATATCTGAATATTTCACATTTAATTTAAAAATTATTTTCTGCTGCATATTAGGATATATATGCAATCGACAATCGAGGTATTAGAGCAATTTTGGACCCACCAGTAATAGACACCACCAGTCCTTGAGCTGACTGTCACCCCCCCAAAATAAAAGTATATTGAATTACGGTGTGATTTTTTCCATGATGGTAGAAAAAAATGTGAAATACTATTAAATAAAAAGAGAAAAATATTTCGTAGCACGAAAAGAGGTGTTTTTGGCCTCACGTGGCATCTTTGGGAGTGGGGGCAAACGGGTGCTCACGGCCAAGGCACGGGGCCACGCTCAAGCTCCCTATCCTTGCCTCGGGAGCGCGCGTTGGCTGCACCATACCTGGGCATTGGCCGCGGCACGAAAGTTGGACCAGATCCGCGAGCTACAGCACACGGTGTTTGGCCATTTTGGCCAAAAAAATGGGGCCCGAAGCTTCCGCACTGTTTCCCCCACTTTTGAGTCCCGTAAGATAACTTCGGTCGAAATACGTCACCTCCTAAAATTTCGGCCCAAACAAAATCGGACAGACGCTTGGGCCACGCCCGCTATATGCATTGGCCGTTGATGCCGCGCGCGTGCGGGCTGCGTGCGGGCGGCGTGCCTTGGCCTTGGCCGCGGGGCAGCTGCGTACCTTGACCTTGGCCGCGGGCTGGCTGCGTGCCTTGCTCGAAATGCAGCACATGCTCGCGACCAAGGCACGTCGTACACTCTCGCGCAAACACAACACACACTTGGGCCGCGCTCCCGGGGCAAGGATAGGGAGCTCGAGCGTGGCCCTGTGCATTGGCCTTGGCTGCGGGGTGGCCGCGTGCCTTGGCCGCGGGCGAGCATTTGGCCAAAATGTGAGCACACGGTCCTCGCCGTTGCTTCGTATTCTTGGACCAAAAACTGAGATACACACCTACCTTCCACTTCTTTCTCCGGTTTTGCCTGAATCGGACGAGTTGGCCCACCCGTTTGGGCACCTGTTCTCTGGCGGTAAAATGGCCGTAAAACGAATTTCGGAGCTCGGAATTGGATTCCGTTTTCTCCCGCCACCGACTCCCACCAAACCCGACCACGCCAGCCAAAAATCCCACGCCGCCCCCGAAACACGAAATTTGGCCGCAATCAATGTGCTATAGCTCATGGATTTCGGCCTTTTCGTGCGGAAAAATGGGCGCAGGGCCTCCCGCATTATTTTTGCCATTTCTTCGTGCGCAAAACAGTACTACCACCGTGAGGAGGCCCCCGGCCCAGTTCTACCACAAAGGACCAATTCGCGGGCACGTTTCGTCCCCTTTTCGCACCCCCGCACGTTTCTCCCGCCACCGACTCCCACCAAACCCGACCACGCCCGCCAAAAATCCCATGCCACCACCGAAACGCAAAATTTGGCCGCAATCCGTCTACTATAGCTCACGGATTTTGGCCTTTTCGGGCGGAAAAATGGGCACAGAGCCTCCCGAATTATTTTCGCCATTTCTTCGATCGGAAAATAGTACTAGCACCGAGAGGAGGCCCCCGGCCCAGTTCTACCACAACCGGACCAATTCGCGGGCACATTTCATCCCCTTTCGTGACGCCCGCACGCTTCGGGAAATCGGCCGTAAAATGAGGTTCGGACCTCGGAATCGACTCCCGTCTTCTCAGACGTTCGACTGTTGAACGTATCTAATGCATCACCCCAAAATCCCGCAGCGCCCTAGAAACGCGAAATTTGGCCAAGATTTGTGAGCTACAGCAGACGGCCTTGGCCGCGGGGTGGCTGCGTGCCTAGGCCTTGCCACCGGCGTGGCTGGGTGCCATGGCCTTGGCCTTGGCCGCGGGGTGACTGGGCGCCATGGCCTTGGCCTTGGCCGCGGGCTGGCTGCGTGCCTTGCTCGAAATGCAGGACATGCTCGCGACCAAGGCACGTCGCACACTCTCGCGCACACACAACAGACACTTGGGCCGCTCCCGGGCAAGGATAGGGAGCTCGAGCGTGGCCCTGTGCCTTGGCCTTGCCCGCAGGGTGGCCGCGTGCCTTGGCCTTGGCCTTGGCCGCGGGTGAGCATTTGGCACACGGTCCTCGCCGATGCTTCGTATTCTCGGACCAAAAAATGAGATCCACACCTACCTTCCACTTCTTTCTCCGGCTTTGCCTGAATCGGACGAGTTGGCCCACCCGTTTGGGAATCCGTTCTCTGGCGGTAAAATGGCCGTAAAACGAGTTTCGGAGCTCGGAATTGGATTCCGTTTTCTCCCGCCACCGACTCCCACCAAACCCGACCACGCCAGTCAAAAATCCCACGCTGCCCCCGAAACACGAAATTTGGCCGCAATCCGTGTGCTATAGCTCACGGATTTTGGCCTTTTCGCACGGAAAAATGGGCACAGGGCCTCCCGCATTATTTTTGCCATTTCTTCGTGCGTAAAACAGTACTACCACCGTGAGGAGGCCCCCGGCCCAGTTCTACCACAAACAGACCAATTCGCGGGCACGTTTCGTCCCCTTTTCGCACCCCCGCACGTTTCTCCCGCCACCGACTCCCACCAAACCCGACGATGCCAGCCCAAAACGGGAGAAAATGGAATCCAATTCCAAGCTCCGAAACTCGTTTTACGGCCATCTTACCGGCATCGAATGGGTGCCCAAACGGGTGCGCCAACTCGTCCGATTCAGGCAAAACCGGAGAAAGAAGTGGAAGGTAGGTGTGGATCTCAGTTTTTGGTCCAGGAATAAGAAGAAACGGCCGATTTACCGAGGGTGCGGGGGTGCTAAAAAGGGACGAAACGTGCCCTCGAATTGGTCTGATTGTGGTAGAACTGGGCCAGGGGCCTCCTCACGGCGCAAGTACTGCTTTCCGCTCGAGGAAATGGCAAAAATAATGTGGGAGGCCCTGCGCCCATTTTTCAGCCAGAAAAGGCCGAAATCCGTGAGCTATAGCACACGGATTGTGCCCAAATTTCGTGTTTCTGGGGCGGCGTGGGATTTTGGGCTGGCGTGGTTAGGTTTGGTGGGAGTCGGTGGCGGGAGACAACGGAATCCAATTCCGAGCTCCAAAACTCGTTTTACGGCCATCTTACCGGCACCGAACGGGTGCCAAAACTGGTGCGCCAACTCGTCCGATTCAGGCAAAACCGGAGAAAGAGGTGGAAGGTAGGTGTGGATCTCAGTTTTTGGTCCAAGAATACGAAGAAACGGCGAGGACCGTGTGCTCACATTTTGGCCAAATGCTCGCCCGCGGCCAAGGCCAAGCCACGCAGCCACCCCGCGGCCAACGACAAGGCACAGGGCCACGCTCGAGCTCCCTATCATTGCCTCGGGAGCGCAGCCGGAGTGTGTGTTGTGTGTGCGTGAGAGTGTGCGACCTGCCTTGGTCGCGAGCATGTGCTGCATTTCGAGCAAGGCACGGAGCCAGCCCGCGGCCAAGGCCAAGGCCGAGGCACGCAGCCACCCCGTGGCCAAGGCCAAGGCACGCGTCCACCCCGCGGCCAAGGCCATGGCACCCAGCCAGCCCGCGGTCAAGGCCTAGGCACACAGCCAGCCCGTGGCCAAGGCCTTGGCACGCAGCCACCCCGAGGCCAAGGCCAAGGCCATGGCACGCAGCCACCCCGCGGCCAAGGCCAAGCCCGTGTGCTGTAGCTCACGGATCTTGGCCAACTTTCGCGTTTCCGTGGCGGTGCGGGATTTTGAGGTGATGCATTAGATACGTGCGACAGTCGAGCGTCGGAAAAGAGGGGAGTCGATTTCGAGGTCCGAACCTCATTTTACGGCCGATTTACCGAGGGTGCGGGGGTGTGAAAAGGGGACGAAACGTGCCCTCAAATTGGTCTGATTGTGGTAGAACTGGGCCGGGGGCCTCCTCTCGGCGCAAGTGCTGCTTTCCGCTCGAAGAAATGGCAAAAATAATGCGGGAGGCCCTGCGCCCATTTTTCAGCCAGAAAAGGCCAAAATCCGTGAGCTATAGCACACGGATTGTGGCCAAATATCGCGTTTCAGGGGCGGTGTGGGATTTTGGGCTGCCGTCGTCGGGTTTGGTGGGAGTCGGTGCCGGGAGGAAACGGAATCCAATTCCGAGCTGCGAAACTCGTTTTACGGCCATCTTACCGGCAGCGAACGGGTGCCCAAACGGGTGGGCCAACTCGTCCGATTCAGGCAAAACCGGAGAAAGAAGTGGAAGGTAGGTGTGGACCTCAGTTTTTGGTCCAAGAATACGAAGAAACGGCGAGGACCGTGAGCTCACATTTTGGCCAAATGCTCGCCCGCGGCCAAGGCCAAGCCACGCAGCCACCCCGCTGCCAACGCCAAGGCACAGGGCCACGCTCGAGCTCCCTACCCTTGCCTCGGGAGCGCGGCCCGAGAGTGTGTTGTGTGTGCGTGAGAGTGTGCGACCTGCCTTGGTCGCGAGCATGTGCTGCATTTCGAGCAAGGCACGGAGCCAGCCCGCGGCCAAGGCCAAGGCCGTGGCACGCAGCCACCCCGTGGCCAAGGCCTAGGCACGCGTCCACCCCGCGGCCAAGGCCATGTCACCCAGCCAGCCCGCGGCCAAGGTTTAGGCACGCAGCCACCCCGCGGCCAAGGTGTTGGCACACAGCCACCCGTTGGCCAAGGCCAAGGCCATCGCCCCCAGCCACCCAGCGGCCAAGGCCTAGGCATGCACCCACCCCGCGGCCAAGGCCGTGTGCTGTTGCTCACGGATCTTGGCCAACTTTCGCGTTTCCGGCGCGGTGCGGGGTTTTGGGGTGATGCATTAGATACGTGCGACAGTCGAACGTCGGAAAAGAGGGGAGTCGATTTCGAGGTCCAAACCTCGTTTTACGGCCTATTTACCGAGGGTGCGGGGGTGCGAAAATTGGACGAAACGTGCCCTCGACTTGGTCCGATTGTGGTAGAACTGGGCCGGGGGCCTCCTCACGGTCCTAGAACTGTTTTACGCTCGAAGAAATGGTGAAAATAATGCGGGAGGCCCTGCAACCATTTTTCCGCCCGAAAAGGCCAAAATCCGTGAGCTGTAGCACACGGATTGTGGCCACCCGCGTTCGGGGCGGCGTGGGATTTTCGACTGGCGTCGTCGGGTTTGGTGGGAGTCAGTGGCGGGACAAAACGGAATCCAATTCCGAGCTCCGAAACTCGTTTTACGGCCATCTTACCGGCCGCAAACGGGTGCCCAAACGGGTGGTCCAACTGGTCCGATTCAGGCAAAACCGGAGAAAGAAGTGGAAGGTAGGTGTGGATCTCAGTTTTTGGTCCAAAAATACGAAGAAACGGCGAGGACCGTGTGCTCACATTTTGGCCAAATGCTCGCCCGCGGCCAAGGCCAAGCCACGCAGCCACCCCGCGGCCAACGCCACGGCACAGGGCCACGTTCGAGCTCCCTATCCTTGCCTCGGGAGCGCGGCCCGAGTGTGTGTTGTGTGTGCGTGAGAGTGTGCGACCTGCCTTGGTCGCGAGCATGTGCTGCATTTCGAGCAAGGCACGGAGCCAGCCCGCGGCCAAGGCCAAGGCGCGCGTCCACCCCGCGGCCAAGGCCATGGCACCCAGCCAGCCCGCGGCCAAGGCCAAGGCCGAGGCACGCAGCCACCCCGTGGCCAAGGCCAAGGCACGCGTCCACCCCGCGGCCAAGGCCATGGCACCCAGCCAGCCCGCGGCCAAGGCCATGGCTCCCAGCCAGACCGCG
Source organism: Luvunga scandens (assembly GCA_030449905.1). Taxonomy (NCBI): domain Eukaryota; kingdom Viridiplantae; phylum Streptophyta; class Magnoliopsida; order Sapindales; family Rutaceae; genus Luvunga; species Luvunga scandens. The sequence continues at coordinate 751,362 of JASUUG010000121.1, read as the reverse complement.
GCCAAGGCCTTGGCACGCAGCCACCCCGAGGCCAAGGCCAAGGCCATGGCACGCCGCCACCCCGCGGCCAAGGCCAAGGCCGCATGCTGTAGTTCACGGATCTTGGCCAACTTTCGCGTTTCTGGGGCTTTGCGGGATTTTGGGGTGATGCATTAGATACGTGAGACAGTCGAACGTCGGAGAAGACGGGAGTCGATTCCGAGGTCCGAACCTCCTTTTACGGCCGATTTACCGAACGTGCGGGGGTGCGAAAAGGGGACGAAATGTGCCCGCGAATTGGTCCGGTTGTGGTCGAACTGGGCAGGAGAAAACGAATCCAATTCCGAGCTCGGAAACTCGTTTAACGGCCATTTTACCGCCAGAGAACGGGTTCCCAAACGGGTGGGCCAACTCGTCAGATTCAGGCAAAACCGGAGAAAGAAGTGGAAGGTTGGTGTGGATCTCAGTTTTTTGTCCAAGAATACGGTGCGTGGGATTTTGGGGTGATGCATTAGATACGTTTGACAGTCGAACGTCGGAAAAGGGGAGTCGATTTCGAGGTCCAACTCGTGCTGCGGCCGATTTACTGGGGGGTGCGAAAAGGGGACAACGGGTGCCACCCGATTGTGGTAGAACTGGGCCAAGGGCCTCCCACGGCAAGTACTGTTTTCCGCTCAAGAAATGGCAAAATAATGCGGGAGGCCCTGCGCCCATTTTTCCCTCGAAAAGGCCAAAATCCGTGAGCTATAGCACACGGATTGTGGCCAAATTTCGGGCACAGCGTGGGATTTTGGGCTGGCGTGGTCGGGTTTGGTGGGAGTCGGTGGCGGAGAAAACGGAATCCAATTCGAGCTCAAACTCGTTTTACGCCATCTTACCGCAGCGAACGGGTGCCCAAACGGGTGGGCCAACTCGTCCGATTCAGGCAAAACCGGAGAAAGAAGTGGAAGGTAGGTGTGGATCTCAGTTTTTGGTCCAAGAATACGAAGAAACGGCGAGGACCGTGCTCACATTTTGGCCAAATGCTCGCCCGCGCCAAGGCCAAGCACACGCAGCCACCCCGCGGCCAACGCCAAGGCCACAGGGCCACGCCGAGCTCCCTATCCTTGCCTCGGTGCGCGGTGCGAGTTTGTGTTGTGTGTGCGTGAGAGTGTGCGACACTGCCTTGGTCGCGAGCATATGCTGCATTTTGGCAAGGCACGGGCAGCCAGCCCGCAGCGGCCAAGGCCGAGGCACGCAGCCACCCGTGGCCAAGGCAAGGCATTTTCCACCCCCCGTCAAGGCCAAGGGCCAGGCACATTTTAGCCAGCCCGCCAAGCCATGCCTTGGCACGCAGCCACCCCAAGCCAAGGCCAAGGCACACAGCCAATCCCGGCCCGGCTGGAGCCAGCAGCTAGGCCATACCAGGCCAGAAGGCCAAAATGAGCCGTGTGCTGTCAGCCACGGATCTTGGCCAATTTCAAGGCTTCCGGGCGGTGCGGGATTTTGGGGTGATGCATTAGATACGTGGGAGTCAGTCGAACGGAGAAAAGAGGGGAGTCGATTCCGAGGTCCGAACCTCGCTTTTACGGCCGATTTTAAGGGTGCGGGGTGCGAAAAGGGGACTAAACGTGCCTCAAATTGGTCCGATTGTGGAAGAACTGGGCAGCCTCCTCACGGGCGCAGTACTGCTTTCCGCTCGAAGAAATGGAAAAAATAATGCGGGAGGCCCTGCGCCCATTTTTCCGCCAGAAAAGGCCAAAATCCGTGAGCTATAGCTCACGGATTGTGGCCAAATTTCGCTTCCGGCGGCGTGAGATTTTGGGGGCTGGCGTGGTCGGGTTTGGTGGGAGTCGGTGGCGGGAAAACGAATCAATTCCGAGCTCGAAACTCGTTTTACGGCCATCTTACCGCAGCGAACGGGTACCCAAACGGGTGGGCCAACTCGTCCGATTCAGGCAAAACCGGAGAAAGAAGTGGCAGGTAGGTGTGGATCTCAGTTTTGGTCCAAGAATACGAAGAAACGGCGAGGACCGTGTGCTCACATTTTTGCCAAATGCTCAAATGGCGCAAGGCCAAGCACGCAGCCACCCCGGCCAACGCCAAGGCACAGGGGCCACGCGAGCTTTCCTGCCTCGGGAGCGCCGGTCGTGTGTGTTGTGTCGTGGAGAGTGTGCCACCTGCCTTGGTCAAGGTGCTGCATTTTACCGCAAGGCACGGAGCCAGCCCGCGGCCAAGGCCAAGGCCGAGGCACGAGCCAAAACCGTGGGCCAAGAAGTGGAAGGCACGTGTCCACCTCAGTTTTTGGCCAAGGCCATGGCACCCAGCCAGCCCGCGGCCAAGGCTATTGCACGGCCTTGCTCGCCCAGCAGCCAGCCAGCGGCCAAGGCAAGGCACGCAGCCACCCGCTGCCAAGGCCAAGGCCATGGCACGCAGCCACCCCGCGGCCAAGGCCAAGGCACGGCAGTGTGCCAAGGCCATGGCACGGCAGCAAGGCCAAGGCCATAAAACAAATGTGATCCAACATTTGATATTTGAGCTTCCTACTGAGAAACAATCTTCCTTGAGCTTCAATTGTGTTTCATTTCATTCCCTCACACATTAAAATTTCAATTGTAATCATTTGGAGTGTGTGAGAGATTATTTGTTATTAAATCTCTATCATTGAGTGATTGTAAGTGTTGGGAAACACTTGGGTGGAGAGATTGGATTTAATCTCTTATTGTAAAGGTCCATTGACACCTTGGAAGTCAAGTGTAAGTGTTTTGAAGCCTTGGAGGCTTGCATAGTAGAATCCTCAAGCTCGGTGAGCTTGGAGGCGTGGACGTAGGCACGGTTGGCCGAACCACGTAAAAATAAAGTATTTGATTTCTCTTCCCTTATCCTTTTTAATTTTGAGCATTGATGAATTTATTGATTTTAATTTTGATTAAGACATTAGTTTTAATATCGTACAATTTTATTGGCTTAGTTTTTAAATACCCAATTCACCCCCCCTCTTGGGCAGCCTAAATAGAATTTCAATTGGTATCAGAGCTTGGTTCTCTTGTTAGGACTTAATCATCTAGAGTAAAAGATTCATGGCAACCCAAAATGATTCTAGCTATAGGGAAGGACAATCCACCACTAGGCCACCTTTCTTTGATGGTAATGATTATCCTTATTGGAAAACTAAGATGAGAATTTACTTGCAAGCTTTAGATTATGAAATATGGGAAGTTGTATGTGATGGTCCATTCATGCTGATAACTAAAAATGAAGAAGGAGAAGATATTCCTAAACCTTCACGTGAATGGAATGATTTCAAAAAGAGAAAAGCTTCACTAAATTCTAAAGCTATGAATGCCTTATTTTGTGCCCTAGATAAGAAAGAATTTCATAGAGTCTCAAGTTGTTCTGATGCTTATGAAATTTGGAAAAAACTTGAAGTTGTTTATGAAGGTACAAACCAAGTCAAAGAATCTAAAATAAGTAGATACACTAGGCAATATGAATTGTTTCAAATGGAATAAAATGAAAGTGTCTACTCTATGTATACTAGATTTACAGACATTGTAAACACTCTAGGGGCACTTGGTAAGACCTTTTCAAATAGCGAGAATGTAAAGAAAATCATTAGGTCATTACCAAAAGAATGGAGACCTAAAAGAACTGCTATTGAGGAAGCCAAAGATTTAAACATTTTGTCTATTGATGATTTAATTGGCTCACTTATCTCCTATGAAGAAGATTTAGCAGTTGAGAGAGGAGATGAAGATAAGAATAAGAAAAGCATTGCTTTGAAAGCATCAAAATTTGAAAGTGATGAGGAGAGTGAACTTGAAGATGAAGAAATGGCCATGATAGCTAGAAAATTCAGGAAGTTCTTCAAGAAAACCGATGATCGAAGAAAGTTCAGAAACTTCAAGAATCAAAAGGAGAAGAAGGAAGCAATCATATGCTATAAATGCAAGAAGCCGGGTCATATAAAATCGGAATGTCCTCTTCTCAACAAACTCAAGAAGAAAGCTATGTTGGCAACATGGGATGATAACGATGAAGAGTTAAGTGAGGATGAACAATCACAAGAAATATCAAACTTGGCACTCATGGCAATAGGAGAAGATGAGCTTGATGAGATAAGTGATCTTCCATCTTATAATGAATTATATGATGCTTTTAATGAGTTGCATAGTGATATGATGAAAATTGGAAAGAAAAATGCATGTCTTAAGAAGAACATATTAGAACTTTCAAATGAAAAGGATGCTATGCAAAAATGTAATGATGTGTTAAATGATAAGATTAAAGAGCTAGAATTAGATAATGAAAGATTGCATGATAGACTTGCATCTTTAAAAGGTAAACAAAGTACTTCATATGAACATGAAAAATTACATGTTGATAACTTGATCAAAGAAAATGAAGAACTTAAAAAGAAGAGCAATGAACTAAATGAGATTGTTTCTAAATTCACAAATGGGCAAAAGAACTTAGAAAAATTACTTGGTGCCCAAAAATGTGTGTTTGATAAAGGAGGGATTGGTTATAAACCTAATTTGAAACAAAAATACTACAAAAGCTACTTTGTTAAGGCTACTACCACTAATAATCATAAAATTGTTTGTCATTATTGCAATAGAGATGGTCACATGAAAAATAGATGTCCTATTAAGAGAAATGATTATTATGGAGTTAAATTTGTTTGGGTTCCAAAAGGAACCATTACTAACACTCAAGGACCCAAAAAGTTTTGGGTACCTAAAACTTGAGATATTCTCTACAGGAATCAAAGAAGAAGGGAAAGAGAAATAAGTGGTATTTGGACAAAATGGATACTCGAGACATATGACCGGTGACTATTTATGGTTCTCAAGCTTTACCAAAATGAAAATGGAGGGATGTATCTTTTGGAGATAATTCAAAAGGAAAAATAATTGGTATTGAGAATGTCGGTAAAGTTTCCTCAACTCTCATTGAGAATGTATGTTTAGTTGAAAATTTAAAACATAACTTGCTTAGTATAAGTCAATTGTGCGACAAAGGTTATAAAGTTATTTTCGATAAAACAAATTGTGTCATTGAAAATGCATGTGATGGTAAAATTGTCTTTGTTGGAAAAAGGTGTGTTAATGTTTATACCATTGATATAGATTGTGCATCTACTCTTGATAAATGTTTCTCCGCATTACATGATGATAGTTGGTTATGGCATAGAAGACTAGGACATGCAAGCATGGATTTAATTTCAAAGATTTCTAAAAATGATTTAGTTAAAGGTCTTCCGAAAATTGGTTTTGAAAAAGATAAAATTTGTGAAGCATGTCAATTTGGAAAACAATTCAAAACTTCTTTCAAAAACAAAAATCATATTTCTACTTCAAACCGCTTCAACTTCTTCACTTGAATTTGTTTGGACCTTCTAGACATGCTAGTTTAAATGGAAAATATTATGCATTTGTGATTGTAGATGATTATTCTAGGTATACATTGGTTTTATTCTTAACTAATAAGGATGATGCATTTGATGCATTTAAAGTCTTTTGTAAAAATGTTCAAAATGAAAAAGGCTATTTCATTACTTGCATTAGAAGTGATCATGGTGGAGAATTTGAAAATCATGCATTTGAAAGTTTTTGTAATGATTTTGGCATTATACATCAATTTTCATCACATAGGACTCCTCAACAAAATGGAGTTGTTGAGAGAAAGAATAGGTCTATTCAAGAAATGGCTAGGACCATGTTAAATGAGAATGCATTACCAAAATATTTTTAGGCCGAAGCCGTAAATACTGCATGTTATGTTTTAAATCGTGTTTTAATTAGACCACTTCTTAATAAAACTTCCTATGAGCTTTGGAAAGATAGAAAACCCAACATTGATTATTTCAAGGTTTTTGGATGCAAATGTTTCATATTGAATACAAAAACAATCTTGGTAAATTTGATCCAAAATTGGATGTTGGCATTTTTCTTGGATATTCAACTTCTAGCAAAGCTTATAGAGTTTACAATAAAAGAACCTTGGTTGTTGAAGAATCCATGCATATTACATTTGATGAATCTAACCCATCCTCGATGGAGAAAGTTTTTAATTATGCAGATGAAGAAGTACCACAAGGAGAAACTTCGAATGCTAAACAAGATTCTTCATCTAGCGAGAATCAAGAGAAGCAACATGAAGAACAAAACAATATGGAGCAAAATGAAGGTAACTCTCAAACACTCCCCAAGGAGTGGAGGTATGTATCTTCTCACCCTAAAGACTTGATTTTAAGAGAACCTTCACGAGGTATAACTACTAGATCATCACTTAGAAACACATGTGCACATACCGCATTTATATTTCAAATTGAACCAAAATCCTTTGCGGATGCGGAAAACGATGAATCTTGGATTATGGCAATGCAAGGGAGTTAAATCAATTTGAGAGAAACAATATATGGAAATTAGTTCCTAAACCAGAACATCAATCCATTATAGGCACTAAATGGGTATTTAGGAATAAAATGGATGAATCGGGTGTGGTTGTAAGGAATAAAGCTAGGTTAGTGGCTCGAGGTTACAATCAAGAAGAAGGAATTGATTTTGATGAAACTTTTGCACCCATAGCAAGATTAGAATCCATTAGAATGCTTTTAGCATTTGTATGTTATAAGAATTTTATTTTATATCAAATGGATGTCAAAAGTGCGTTTTTAAATGGGTACATCTTGGAAGAAGTGTATGTGAAACAACCCCCTGGTTTTGAAAATGAAAAATTTCCAAATCATGTTTACAAGTTGTCAAAAACTTTGTATGGATTAAAACAAGCACCTAGAGCTTGGTATGATAGACTTAGTAAATTTCTTTTGAAAAACGATTTTTCAATGGGTAAAGCAGATACTACACTTTTTATCAAGCATAAGAATCAAGATATACTTATTGTTCAAATTTATGTTGATGATATCATTTTTGGTTCTACTAATAAGTTTTTGTGTAAGGATTTTTCATCTTGTATGAGCAAAGAATTCGAGATGAGTATGATGGGAGAATTAAAGTACTTCCTCGGATTACAAATAAGACAAAACGAAGAAGGAATCTTCATCAATCAAGCAAAATATTTGAAAGATTTACTCAAGCGATTCGGACTTGAAGATGGCAAGATTAAAAGTACTCCAATGAGCTCAACAATTAAGCTTGACAAAGATAAAAAAGGTAAAGATGTTGATGTCAAAGCATATCGAGGTATAATCGGATCCTTACTTTATTTAACTGTTAGTAGACCCGATATTGTATTTAGTGTATGTTTGTGTGCAAGATTTCAATCATGTCCTAAAGAATCTCACTTGCTTGCTGTTAAAAGAATTTTTCGATATTTGAAAGGAACTGTAGATCTTGGCCTTTGATATCCTAGGGGAACTCATTTAGATTTAATTTGTTATTCGAATGCCGATTTTGCTGGGTATAAGATGATAGGAAGAGTACTAGTGGAACTTATTTCTTTCTAGGTCACTCTCTTGTCTCTTGGTTTAGTAAGAAACAAAACTCGGCTGCTCTTTCAACCACCCAGGCTGAGTATATTGCAATCGGTAGTTGTTGTGCGCAATCACTTTGGATGAAACAAACCCTTAGAGACTTTGGTATTAATCTTGATCATATACCTATCATGTGTGACAACACAAGTGCCATAAACCTTTCAAAGAATCCCATTCAACATTCTAGGACCAAGCATATAGAGATAAGACATCATTTCCTAAGAAATTATGTTCAAAAATGAGATATTTCATTACATTTTATTTCAACTGAAAAACAGCTCGCTGATATCTTTACAAAACCTCTTTGCGAAGAACAATTTTCAAAGATTAGGCATGAGCTTGGAATGATAAATGTCTCATAATGTTTTATTCAATATCTTCTTTGTCTTTCTATAGTATGATGTTTGTTTGTCTTTGGATGTGTTTTTTTTAAATGTTGTAATCATGCATTGTATTGGCCTCTCAAGACATTTTTTTATCAATAAAATGATTTAGAAAAGTATTGAATGTTGGCTGTAGATAAAAACATATGTGCGAAATCAAAGTCAAGAAAACGGATTACCGTTTATGGTTAAAACGGCCTACCGTTTATGGTTAAAACGGCCTACCGTTTAATTCCAGAAACACTAAAATTTTTTTTGGATATTAGCGGCTAACCGTTTATTACTAACGGTTAACCGATTATGTTTTCTAGCTCTCTGGACGCTATCGATGAACTGATTAATTTAAACGGCTCACCGTTTTTGTGCGATATAAAACTGAGTCTGTTCTTCTTCTTCGTTTCCAGTTACCCGCTCACCGTTTTCTCTTACCAGCAAACCCGAAGCTTTCTCTCTCTGCAGTTTCTTGTTTCTCTTACCATTTCTTACCAAAACACGACCATAGAAACATTTCTCATCATCTTTAAACCTTTTTAACCATTCAAAACATCAAATTGCTGCCCAAATCCCGAAATCCCAATTTGAAACCCTAAGCGCAGCAGAACAAATTTTTTGATTTTTGACTCATTTTTGGACGATTTCCTACCAAATTGAGCTTTCAAAAACCTTTCTTTATCCTTCCTTTTTCTTCTGATTGGTCCCCTTTTCATCATTCTCATCTTTTTGACAAACTCTCAAATTCTCAAAGCTCCATTAATGGCCGAATCATCTAGAACCGGCAGGAAGAGGAAATCAGTCCCAAGTAGAAACCCCATACCTCCTAGAGAGACAACCGAGTTCCAGAGACTGCATTTTCCAACCGCTCCACTTGCTAAACGTTTCGAAACCCGATTCATGGGTCGTAAGGTAATCGACTCTTACTTTGTGGATTTAGATAACTTTGAGGAGTTGGTTGTTTGTGAAAAAAGTGTTAAGCAGATGTTGTTGCCATGGGAGTTGGCATTAGACTTAGAGGAAAGGATTTATCCTAACCTAGTTCGTGTTTTTTATTCGAACATGAAATTGTCGGCAGAAATAGTAGATAGAATAGTTACCAGTGTTGGGGGTGTTCCTATTGATTTTGATGTTATTGATTTAAACACCATTTTAGGACTCCCACTTGATGGACATAATATCTACACTTCTAGGAAGGAATTATCCTTTGCCGATTTTAACCATACCAAAGGGGTTAAGAACATTTGTCGGCGACGAGATCTCACTGATGAGATCTGCGCCCTTCCTTTTAGAGCCCAACTTTTGCCGCTACATGTTAGGATTCTACACACCATTTTGCAGCATATTGTCACCCCTAGAAATGGACACTCGGATGAGGTCACTAGGCTGGATGTAGGGATTCTTGATAGTCTTCTTAGTAGACGCCGTATTAACCTCGGGTATATTATTTTGCGCCATATGTTGAATACCCTAGCTGTTACACATAGGCTACTTCCGTACGGTAACATTATCTCTAAGCTTTTGCGACACTTTCGCGTACCTCTTCGAGACTCCGTGTATGTTGAGACCAAAAAGATTGGAAAAGAGGCTATCTCGGCGATTGGGTTTTCTCGAAGGCGTCAGGATTGGATCAAAACGCCAAATGCGAAAAACCAAGACACCCTCGTAGCTCCAGAAGATGCCCGGTTCCTCAACGACATCTTTACTTCGATCGCCCTACTTTTGACTCGGTGCTCGCCTCTCCCCCGTCACGGATCGCCTCCTCGCGGCCTCCCTGTGCAGACCGATTCTACGGCGCATGAGACGGAGACCGATCGGCCATCTACTTCAACTGCTCCATCTGCTCCTGATCATTATCTTCAGTAGCTCATTAGCGATATTCGCGCACTTTCCGAGCTGCAGCAGCAGCTTCAGGATCAGTTTGCATCCTTCCAAACCTTGAGGAGATCTTGATGGGCAAAGCATCATCCTTTCTACTCTCGGCATTCCTTCTTCCTCTTCTTCTTCTCCTCATCCTCCTCCGCAGTAGCTTCTTAGTGTTTCGGATGCATTGATTTAGCACAAACATTTCATGACTTTGATTATTTATGTATGATGTTGGATGCTCATGTTTTATATCTATGATTATTTTCTCTTTTTGATCTTGATCTTATTGCTTGGTTCAATTGGTTGTATCCTATTCTTGATTTGTTGGGTGTATATTTTTTTTTGGGATGCTTAAAATACAAGGGAAATGCTGCCAAAATTTTTTACTTGTCAAAACACGGCTATTTATTTTTTAATCTTTTCTTTTTTATGCTAAAGGCGGAGAATACCAAAACGGGAGTTTCCAAAAATTTTTTATTTTTCAAGGGAGCTTATTTTCAGGGGGAGTTAAAACAAAATTTTTCTTACCTTCACATATAAAATTTGTCATCATCAAAAAAGGGGAGATTGTTAATCTTATAATAATGATTTTGATGATAACAAAAATTATATGTTATTGATTAAAATGTTGGGGCTATTAAAATGAACTTCTTAAAGTCATACATTTGTTTAAAAGAAACAAAACCTTTTCAAAATGATGAAACTGGAAATTAACGGTGATCCGTTTAGTGGAAAACGGTGAACCGATAATTTACAGTGATGAGAAGTTTTTTAGTCTTGAACCGTTTAGCACAAACGGAAAGCTAAGGTTCTGGAAATTAACGGTGCACCGTTTATTAAAAAATGGCTAACCGATAAATTCCAGTAAAGAAAAAGTTTTCTACTCTTGAACCGTTTAGCAAAAACGGAGAGCTGAGATTTGTTTTGCAGGTTACTGAAAATAAACGGTGATCCGATAATTGGAAACGGTAAACCGTTTATTTGAAACCAAAGGATAACGGCTAGTTGAAAAGTCAAAACGGCTAACCGATAGAGACAAACGGCGATCCGATTATGCTCAGAAAATCAATAACGGCTAGTTTTCAGCTCCAATTATAAGAAAGCTCAATCAAATTCAAACAAATGTGATCCAACATTTGATATTTGAGCTTCCTACTGAGAAACAATCTTCCTTGAGCTTCAATTGTGTTTCATTTCATTCCCTCACACATTAAAATTTCAATTGTAATCATTTGGAGTGTGTGAGAGATTATTTGTTATTAAATCTCTATCATTGAGTGATTGTAAGTGTTGGGAAACACTTGGGTGGAGAGATTGGGTTTAATCTCTTATTGTAAAGGTCCATTGACACCTTGGAAGTCAAGTGTAAGTGTTTTGAAGCCTTGGAGGCTTGCATAGTGTAATCCTCAAGCCCGGTGAGCTTGGAGGCGTGGACGTAGGCACGGTTGGCCGAACCACGTAAAAATCAAGTGTTTGATTTCTCTTCCCTTATCCTTTTTAATTTTGAGCATTGTTGAATTTATTGATTTTAATTTTTATTAAGACATTAGTTTTAATATCGTGTAATTTTATTGGCTTAGTTTTTAAATACCCAATTCACCCCCCCTCTTGGGTAGACTAAATAGAATTTCATATCATATCACCGTTTATTTCCAAAAACCTGCAAAACAAACTTATGTCTCTGTTTTTACTAAACGGTTCAAGATTAAAAAGTTTTCACCTTTCTGTAAATTATCGGTTCATCGTTAGTAATAAACGGTTCACCGTTAATTTTTAAAATACTCTGAAACAAGTCTGAAGACTAAATCTTTTCTGTAAATTATATGTTTGCCTTTTATAATAAACGGTTCAAGGGTAATTTCCAGAATCTATGTTTTGACAACTTTTTGTAGAAAAATGATTTTCCGACTCAAGTTAACGGTCATTAAGCTTCTTTAAACATATCTATGACTTTAATAAATTCATTTTAATAGTCTCAACATTTTAATCAAGACCATATAAGTTTTGTTATCATCAAAATCAATATTATAAGATTAACAAGTGTTGCCACAAATGATGCTCAAAATATAAATGAGCAAATTGCTACAAAAAAAAATGAATGGTTTATAAAGAGACCAAAGATCCTAATTATTTACAACCTCATGATGAAGTGAAATTTGAGAAAAGGCAAATAAATCTTGAAATAATAAATTTATATTAATTTTACTCAAGAAAATTAAAATACTATCTAGGCTACCCAAGAGGGGGGTGAATTGGGTTCTTTAAAGAATTAAACAAATAAAATTACACAATAATTAAAACTAATGTCTTAAAATAATATAATTAACAATGCTTGAATTTAAAGAGATAAGGGAAGATAAATCAAATACGTGATTTTTACGTGGTTCGGCCAACCGTGCCTACGTCCACGCCTCCAAGCTCACCGGGCTTGAGGATTCCACTAAGCAAGCCTCCAAGGCTTCAACACCACTTACACTTGACTTCAAGGTGTCAATGGACCTTTACAATCAAGAGATTATTCCCAATCTCTTAACTCAAGTGTATCCCAACACTTACAATCACTCAAAAACAAAGATTACAATCAATTAATCTCTCATACAATGTACATGATTACAATTGAAATCTCAATGTGTGAATCAATGAAATAAAAACAAGTTTAAAGCCCAATGATGTAAGTTTTCCCAGTAGTAAGCTCAATGAAAACTATTTGATCTATTGTGATTTGAATTTGGTTGAGCTATTTTATAGTTGGAGCTAAAAACTAGCCATTGTTGACTTTCTGAGAATAATCGAATCGCCGTTTGCTTCTATCGGTTAACTGTTTTGACTTGTCCAAATAGCTGCTGTGCTTAGAATTTAAATAAACGGTTTACCGTTTTATGTTATCGGATCGCCGTTTATTTCCAGAAACCTGCAAAACAAACTTAGGTCTCCATTTTTGCTAAACGGCTCAAGATTAAAAAGTTTTCTCCTTTCTGTAAATTATTGGTTCGCCGTTAGTAATAAACGGTTCACCGTTAAGTTCCAGAATGCTCTGAAACTTTTCTGTAAATAAACGGTTCGCCTTATATAATAAACGGTTCACCGTTAGTGATAAACGGTTCGCCTTTTATAATAAACGGTTCAAGAGTAATTTCCAGAATCTATATTTTGATAACTTTTTGTAGAAAAATGATTTTCCAACTCAAGTTAACGGTCATTAAGATTCTTTAAACATGTTTATGACTTTAAGAAATTCATTTTAATAACTCAAACATTTTAATAAAGAACATATAAGTTTTGTTATCATCAAAATCAATATTATAAGATTAACAAAAATATGTATAAAATGTGTCTAGTCTTTGATGAGACTATAAACCCTAATAGACCTCTTGTAGAGGTTCATGACTAAAAAATGGCATAAGCCCAAGAAGTGGTTAAAAATAAAGAAAAGTCTATGATCTTTACACATATACAAAGGCATAAAATTAGAAATAGGTAATCATTGATGTTGTATTTGTATTTCTAGTAGCAATAAACATTGTAATTGATCAAGATCTACAAATCATCAATGAATGTAGACAATGGCTTGATTGGCTGCAATAGAAAGAAGCAATTTAAGTCGAATTGACTTTTCTACCAAATATAAAGTATTTGGACATGTATTCTAACTACTTGAAAATGTCAAACTCATTTGGTACAAAGGCGTATTTGAATAAAAATGTAATAAATATAATATGATCATTTGATATAAAGTGCATGCAAGGTTTCCTATAAAACCTAGTATTGATTATTTAGATACATAATATCCAATGATGAATGCCATTAAGTTTTGTAATTTTAATTAGTTTGGCAGTCTAGAAAGACTATAAATATTCCTCTCATGGATGTAATAATAGTATATATATTCATGTGCATCACTTGATACTTATATTTATTTGAGACCCCTTGAAGGATTTAAAATACTTAAAGCATATGAACTAAGTAACCGTAATTTGAACTCAATCAAGCTAATCATCCCTCTATAGATCAATGATAATGAGTTTAATTATAACTCCTAAAGAGCTTTTAAAGCTACAGAATATTTAAAAAGAGAATTTGAGATAAAAGATTTGTGGAAAATAAAATATTATCTCAATTTATCGATTAAGCATAAACCTAATAGAGCATTTATCTATCAATCTACTTATTTTGAGAAAATCTTGCGATATTTCAATATGGATAATACTCATTCATTGAATACCCCATAGTTGTTCGGTCTCTCAATCTTAAAAGGATCTATTTCATCTCAGAGAAATAATGAAAAGATACTTCAATCCAAAAGTACCATATCTAAATGCAATAGGCACTTTATCGTATTTTGCTTAACATACTAGACATAGCATTCTCAGTGAACTTGCCGGCTGGTTTTAGCTCAACACCAACACAATGATACTAGAATGACATTAAATATATCTTTCATTGCTTTTATAGAGCAAAAGACTTAGGGCTATTCCATTCAAATAAGCCAACACATTAGGTCTTGTGGGTTATGTTGATGTTAGGTACCTCTCTAATCCCCACAAAGCCTATTCATAGACAAAATATGTTTTTACACACAATAGTATGAAAATTTTTCATGGCAATTCACAAAACAAACTTCTGTTGCCACTTCCTTCAAATTACTTTGAGATTATTGCACTACATAAAGTAAGAAGGGACGTATATGGTTGCAATCTCTCATCCACTATATTCAGAGTACATGCAACTTGACTTCTGATACAGATGCTCCAATCATTATATATGAAGACCATGTTGCTTTCATTGATCCATTTCGAGAAGAATATATCAAAGGAGATAAATTCATCAATGCATCGCTAAAGCTTTTCTACACTCATTTGCTCTAGCAAAGCAAGAAAATTAATATCTAGCATATATTCTCTATTAATGATTATGCAGCTTTATCTACATAAATTTTCAGAAGTTAGAGTCTAGCATTGGCCTACACCTTTTAAGTAGATTATTTGCTTAATCATTCTTTTTTCAGGAGGAGCATTTCATCAACAAGAGTGAAATCTTTAAATGAAAGAACTTACACGACAAAAAAAGACACATGTGCACGGTATTGTTTTTCCTTTCACTAAGTTTTATTCAACTGGATTTTATTGACAAAGTTTTAATGATGCAGCATTAAAGTACATCTAATGTCATTAGGAATGGCAATCAGGCTCGACCCAACTGAAATTGTTTTCATAATTCAATAACTTGAACAACTCAATTTTATTAATATCTTGTAATTTTATGACCACATCTCAATTTCATTCATGTTACTTTTTAATTTTTGTTCTCTTTCTAGTTACCATACCATGAATATAGAACAAAAAAAAATTACTTTTCTAATTTAAAATAATTAACAACACAAAGGCAAAATATACAATACAATTAATCATAAAATAATTCATAAAACAACCAATTAATAGTAATACTTTTTTACAATTCAATTCCATAATCCAACATTAAAAACACACAATGCCATTAAATTAAAAACACACAATCCAATTCCACAACCATTTGAACTCTACACATAATTCAATGCCAAAATCCAACATTAAAAGCACATCGTGCAATTAAATTAAAAACATACAATGTAATTCCACAACCATTTCAACCCCACACACAATTCAATTCCAAAATCCAATATTAAAAGCACACAATGCAATTAAATTAAAAACATACAATGTAATTCCACAACCATTTCAACCCCACACACAATTCAATTCCAAAATCCAACATTAAAAACACACAATACAATTAAATTGAAAATACACAATGTAATTCCACAACCATTTCAACCATACACAATTCAATTTCACAACCCAACATAAAAAAAAATCATATCTTATACAAATAAAAACACATAATTCAATTTCACAACCCAACATTAAAAAAAAAATCATGTCTTATACAAATAAAAACATATAATTGAATTCCACAACAAAATATTAAAAAGAAAACTACTCCAGTACTTGCGGGCCACTTTCATAATTCGATGGAATTGTTT
The DNA here is from genome assembly GCA_030449905.1 of Luvunga scandens. Lineage (NCBI taxonomy): Eukaryota > Viridiplantae > Streptophyta > Magnoliopsida > Sapindales > Rutaceae > Luvunga > Luvunga scandens. Next base: position 735,647 of record JASUUG010000121.1, on the reverse strand, counting down.
GATCTTAAAGGGGATCCTCTATAATTTCACACGTGAGGGGTTATTTCTTGCTTTCGTCCAGTCATTAATAACTTGAGGTTTTCCCTGACTTTGTCTGTGTCAACAAACAATTTGAAATGCCTCGACCTTCATCCATAAATTCTTCTCTAGTAAAAATTTCACTTTTGAAAATTTTACCTGTAAAAAGAAAAAGAAAAAAAAGTGAGAAAATAATTTAAATTTTTGAAATTATTACTAAACCAATTATTTAAATATTTTTTACATTATTTGTATTCATACCTTTACAGCTCACCCATAATCAATGTTGAGTGCACGTAACCGCTTCTAATGTCGTAGGATGAAGTCTGCTCCGATATGGAGTCAAAACTCTACCTCTAGTGCTAAATGCAAATTCATAGGCAATGGTTGTCATAGGAACGACTAAGATATCCTTAGCCATTTGAGCCAAGATAGGGTATTTGCCTTGGTTCACCTTCCACCAATTCAAAATATCAAATTTCAGAGTGGATTTCACTAAAGGCTCATTTAAGTACCTCTCAAGGTCGAACTTCAATACCATGGCCTCACTATTTTGGCTTGTAAATGCCTCAAACTTACTTATATAAAAATATTTACAGTCAATTCCTATATTAAAATTAAAGCAAACATTGACCGAAGAAGATTCACCAACAACTACATCACTAACATTCTCAAACTTACCTTTATAAAACTTAATCAAATCGTTACTTAAATTGCGTACCCTTTGAATCTCATTTGTCGCACCCTCATTATAAAGTTATGGAAAATAATAATTAACTGATTGCATCTTACACCTTAAATCAAGAATAACAGCCACAATCCCATGAATTTGAGCTCAATATTTATCAAATTTCATAATCATTTTACCAACCATTTGTCTAACCACAAGCACATCAGAAAGTTCACATTCATCCAGATTAATCCTCATTTCACATATCATTAGGGAAAAAAAAATTAAATGTGGTATATTGTGTACCTGAAAATAACTTTGTCATTGAGTAAAATGGTAACAAATATTCCAACATCTTTTCAGCCATCTCTCATTCCCATCTGTTGGTAAAAAGGTGTAATGTTTAGAGCATTGCTACAGTCTAGAAAAGACATTTTTATATTTCACAGCAACATCAAGCATAACATATGTAGAATTCCATCTAGTTACACAATCAAGCACCAACTTGTTCTCACACTTGTAATTGATGTGTAGTCGGCTCAAAAGTTTCTACCTTCTTTTGTGTGCCTATCTAATAAGCCACAGTATCCCTAATCTTTTTAATCCACTCCTTAATCACTTTCATCCTCACCTTCACAATTAAATTTAAAATATAAGTCACACACCTCATATGAAAAAAAATCCCCACCCATTAATAAAGAATCAACTAGAATCAATCCCATCAACCTATCAACCATAACATCATTGATGGAACAATTATCTAAATTTACAATTAATATCCTTCTATCCACATTCCAATTCAACATACATTTAAAAAACTGTTTCAGAAAAAAATTCAGCGGTATGTGGAGCCGAAAAATATATGAACTTATTCATTACCAAAAAACTAAATTGCACAATTAATTAAATTGAATTAGAAGTAAATAACATAATATCAACTTTGAAAATATATGAACCAATTCATTACCAAAAAACTAAATTTTAGAATTAATTAAATTGAATTAGAAATAAATAAACATAATACTTGAATGTTAACTAGGCTACCCAAGAGGTGGGTAAATTAGGTTCTTAATCAAAATTTATAAAACTAAAACTTTAAGTAAATAATAAACTAACCAAATTCAAAATAAACAAATTAATGTGCATTGAATAATAAAGAGATAGGGTAAGAGAGAGCAAACTCGTAATTTTTACGTGGTTCGGCCAACTGTGCCTACGTCCACACCTCCAAGCTCACCGGGCTTGAGGATTTCAATAACCGTGCCTTCAAGGCTTCAACAACACTTACAATTGACTTTAGAGGTGTCAATAAACCTTTGCAACAAGAGATTATCCCAAATCTCTTAACCCAAGTGTATCACAACACTTACAATCACTCTAAAATAAAGATTTCAATCAAACAATCTCTCACACAATGTATATAGTTACCAATGAAAGCTCAAAGTGTGAATCAATGAAACAAAAAACAAGTTTAAAGCTCAATGATAATTGTATACTCAGTAGTAAACTCAATTATGACTGTTGGATCTCTTCTAATTTGAATTTAATTGAGCCATTTTATAGTTTGAGCTGAAAACTAGTCGTTGTTGACTTTCTAGGAAAAATCAGATTGTCGTTTACTGTTGTCGGTTAATTGTTTTGACTTGTCCGAATAGCCGTTATACTTAGATTTTAAATAAACGGTTTACCGTCTAAAATTATCAGATCGCTGTTTATTTCCAAAATCCTGCAAAACAAACTTAGATCGTTGTTTTCATTAAACGGTTCGAGATTAGAAACTATCTATTCTCTATAAATTATCGGTTCACTATTTTGTAATAAATGATTCACTGTTAATTTCCAGAATCTTATCAAAATAAGTCCAGCTAACCATTTTTTATAAACGGTTCATGATTAAAAAGACCAATTCCTTTCTGTAAATTATCGATTCATCGTTTATACAATAAACAGTTTACCGTTAATTTTCAGAATCTATATTTTTACAACTTTTGTTAGAAAAAGATTTTCTGACTCAAGTTACTAGTTATTCAGCTTCTCTAAACATGTCTAAAATATACTATAGCTTTAATATTTTTCATTTTAATAGCTCCAACATTTTTAATTAAGAACATATTAGTTTTGTTATCATCAAAATCAATATTATAAGATTATTTATGTCAACAATACTGACTTTGCAAATATATTAACCTATTCATTACCAAAAAAACTAATTAAATTAAATTAGAAATAAATAAACATAATACAGACTTTGCAAATATATTAACCTATTCATTACAAAAAAAATTATATTTTAGAATTAATTAAATTGAATTAAGAATAAATATCAATTAATAAGAAAATACCTTAAAATTTGACTTTTTAATTGCCAGGACTTGTCCACAAAATGTCCTGTAACAACCATGTACCTCTTCTTTTGATTACTCGCAGTCCACATATCTGTAGTAATTGCCACCCTACTATTATTATTCTCCAACAAAGTCATTGCTTTTGCCTTTTTAGCTTGATACAATTTAAGGATCTCACTCTTTAAAGTGTTCCCACTCAAATTCTTCACCAAAGGGTTGGCATAAGACATCAAATCTCTAAACGCATCATACTCCACAAAATTAAGTGGTAGCTCATGCTTTACAACCAAGGTTGCAATCTTTGGCTGAGAAACAATTAGATCAGATTCTCTCGTCTCAACACAACTTGTTCCATCATCTTTCCTCGTCACGCTAATAGTTCTTTGTAGGCTATCAGAAACTGAGGGAAAACCCTTTGCCTTACGTCTTTTCAAGTGTCTATCCAAATGTGAGGTTCCATTAGTACTAGATGCTACCAACTTAGCTCGACAATGATTACATTTTGCCTTCAATTCACCATTAATGCTTACCTTGGAGAAGTGTCCCCAAACACAAGAAGGTTTTTGCACCCCTCGCTTTTTTTTATTACTACTTTGTTGTACCCCATCATCATTATGAGATGCCTCTTCAACTCCTTCATCTTCTTAGACCCCTTCAACCTCTTGAATGGCATCATTTCTATTCTCTTTGCAAAGATTAAAATCCTCACGTGATTTTGATTTCCGTGCATCTGAATTTGACATTGTGACCTAAATTAAATGTGTCACAAGTTTAAATTAATTTATAAACTTAAAATATGATTAAACTTAATTTATAATTACAACATAATAATTAATATTTATAACCTTATATAGCCTTAGATTTAGCTAAAATATAATATTTATAGTAACTACATAATCATCATGAATATATTAAGCTAAAATTATAAATTAATTTATAAGCTTAAATGAAAAAGATTAATTAATATTTATGAAATTATAAACTTAAAATATGATTAAACTTAATTTACAATTACAACATAATAATTGAATAAACCTTATATATAGCCTTATATTTAGCTACAATATAATATTTATAATAACTACATAATTATCATGAATATATTTAGCTAAAATTATAAATTAAATTATAAGCTTAAATAAAACAAAATTGCTTAATATTTATGAAATTACGAAAGCTAATGCCGGCGGTAGAATGTATGTGTAGCTGAATAAGTAATGATGGTTGTGGGCTAGCAGGCGGATGCGGCAAGACGACGACAATGCGTGGCTAGTTGTCTAGTTCACGTCACGACATTGCGCAGCTGATTCGAGCAAGTTGCAGGCAATACAAATGGAGATAGTTTTGGAGTGGAGCAGCGAGCAAAGCGATTAAGGCATGGCGAGAGCGCGGTGGGCGATGGCATCTTGACAATCGACAAATGAGTGGTTGACCTATGGTTTGTCAAGTTGGCGTTGCGGGGCTGATTGCTTTTGTTAGTTTGTGAATTGTGATATGTGTATATTGTATGTGATGTATTGGGAGGTGTGTGTGTGTGAATCTGATGCACTAATCTGTGATGTGTAAGTGTAACTCTGTTATTTTTTTTTTTTAAATAGGGTCGAGTCGGGTCGAGTCAGGTTGGGTCGAGTCAAATTAAGTCTAATCCTGACCTGAAATTTTATCATGCTTAAAATTTTTGACCCAAACCCAGCCTAAACCCTGAATATTCAAGTCAAATCCTAAAAAATTATGGTCGAGTCAATCGGATCAGAAATAGGATCAGGTCAAATTTTCAAGACTAAATTTCATTTATGATCATTTTAAAGTAATGGACATCTAAGGGGAAATGTTATGAAACAATGGATTTACTACCACTTTAATTGCACTTCATTAATATCATGCGTTTAATAGCCTTCAGTTGTTCATTTCTAATGTTTAAAGGATGGTTAATTTTCACAATAAAAGGCTATGAGCTTGCAATGTTAATCACACCATTACAATATGAAGAATTCAATAAAAGGAAATAGTTAATAGCCTTAATATTTTTCTCTAATCAATACTCTTATTTAATTATCAATCAGTTAAATTATAAGAAAAATGTTTTAGTAAAACATATTTAAAATTAGGGGATATTGAGGAATTTTGTTGGGTCTTAACAGCTTCACACTTAAAAAATTCTGCATGGGCCTACAATTTAGAATTGGATTATTGACACCCTTTATTAATTTGGTAAAATCTTATTGAATTACAGTTACATTTAAGGATAAATACAAATAGAATTAACTCATTCATATTTTTTTTCACTCTCTTTTATCTATTTTATTTGCACAATTTTAAAGAATATATATATATAAATCTGATTCGTTCTTCCCTAAACAAATTTTTTTTTTTTAATTGACAAAAAAGAAATGTGAAGCTTAAGAGGCAGCTCACCAGGAGAAATGCAGCCATAAGAACCTGTAATAGCAGACATTGATTTGACTGTGGCATGTCGATTACCTTTGCCAATACAAAATTGCCAATATAAGCTTCAAACCTATCATTGAGAAGTATGTTACTGAACTTCTACATCATGGTAAAAATCACAAATCCATTCTTTTTTTTCTTTATTTAATTGATTATTCATATCTTTGAAAATACGGTGGTTTTAAACTTTTGTAGAGAGTGTGAATGATTTAAAAGTAGAGAGTTTGAATTATTTAAAAATAGAAAGAGTGTATATTTAAAAAAAAATACTTAAAAAAGTATTTTTGAAATTAAGTAGAGTATAATTAAAAGAGGGGTTTTAAGAGGATTTTGGAGATGACAATAGTTCCACTCTTCTATTTAACTTTAAAAGCAATTTCAAGGCTTTGAAGGGGCTGAACTTCTAAGCTTTGATTGGCTCCGCCCATGCTTATGGACTAACCATTAGCCCATATTTGATTGAAAGAAATTATAAGTAAGGAGAGGAGTGGAAAGGAAAGAGGGAAAGAGAAAATGAGTGAAAAAGAAGATTAAATTCCTTTTCATTATTTAGTTGAAGATGAAATTTATATTTCTCCTCTTATTTCTTTTCTCTCTCCTCCCTTCCTCTCCTTTCCTTTCCTTATATACTTCTTCAAGCCATACATGCCATTAGGGTTTGCATGATGTGAATTCTCACTAATGTTTGTGTTAAGCAGACACTCATGCTTCGGCTTCGTCATCCATCGCAGGTGATTCCCAACTAAAAAGGACTTCTAACTCTCAACTACAAAGAACATCGGTTTCCACTCTACTTTTAAACACAATGTAACCAGCACTGCTATAATCAAAACCTATAAATGACCCAAATCACTTCTTCTAAGTCTAACTGTAATCAACATTACTACATGCGTTGGACGTTTTATTTTAGCATTCGAAATTTGCGGGTTTATAATACAAGTATGACTTATCATGTTGTAAGAAAAATGATACGACACGATACAATGTGGTAGGCTGAAAAGGTTTTTATCAAATGATTATGGAAATTCATGTCAAGACACTAATACTAAGTTGAACCGAGGGGAAGCAGCAAAGACAGTCAGGCAAGTCCAGACACCCCGTATCATTTTGTGATCCAAGTTAGGACCACCTTAAGCTTCTGGTTACACATACATTATATAAAAGGAAAAGAAAAATTATGAACATTGTGGATATTCATTACGAATTTCTGATAATATTTCAGAATTATTTCAGGTTTTAATTTTATATTAACTAGTCATTTTTTTTCATTAATTTCGTTAGTCACTATTAAATAATTTTAGATATAAAAGACTATTTTACGTTTGGAATCTCCTACAATATTGCATTACCATCTTAAATGAATTTAGGAGCAAAATAGTTTTTTTTTTATTTTATTTTAGATTCTTCAATAGTACTTAATGAAATTAACAAAAAAATAGCTGAGTGATATAAAATTAAAACTGGAGATGGTTTTGAAATATCATCAAAAGCTTGTGGTGATTATTTGTACGATGGATATTTTTGAGAGATAATTTCTCAAAATAAAATAATTACTAAAGCTTGTGGTGATTATTTGTTATTGTTCTTGTTCTTGTAATTGTTGTTTGTAGTAGTAATAATAATAATAACCACCAACATTATCATTATTTTCATTATTATTATTATGATTATCAATAACAATATCTTTTAAATAAAAATAATCACAATTATTATAATAAATAATAAAAAAATGATAATAATTAACTAAGATCATTTTAGTATTTTAAAACAATCAATTCTAATTTTTAGACAAAATAAACACATTAATAGGCATATAGTTTAGTCTGATTCTAAAACAAAATAAACATATTAATAGGCATATAGTTTAGTCTGATTCTAACTCCTATAATTTAAATAAATAACTTATTTTAATTATCATTTTAAGTCATTCTGATTATTGCTTACTTTAATTCTAACCTATTACAATTATTAATTAGTAAATTCGCCATTACTTTTAGCATAATGCAACCATCTTCTAAGTGTAATTTAACATTGGCACATTGCTACACGCGTTATACTTTTAATTTTAGTATTCAAAATATGCGGTTTATATTACATGGCTGACTTATCATATTGTAAGAAAACTATTTTCCAATAAATCGCCACCACAATCCAAATGATGCGACAGGACGCACTCTGGTTCGCTAGAAAAGGCTTTTGTCAAATGATTATGGAATTCAAGTCAAGTCACTAATACTAAGCTGTACAGAGGAAAAGCAGCAAAGACAGCGAGTCAAGTCCAGAGACCCACTACGATCTTGTGATCCAAATTAGGACCACCCTTAGTTTCTCACATAAATTACACAAAAGTAAAAGTAAAAGTAAAAAAAAAATTATTTTTCAACTATCTTAAAAATATTAAAAATATAAATAATCATTATAAATTTTTAATAATATTAAATAATACAAATTTTTGTTAATATTTTAAAATTATCTTAATTTTTAATTTGATATTAACTAGTTATTTTTTCATTAACTTTATTAGTAACTATTAGATCATTAAAGATAAAATACTATTTTACTTATGCAATCTCGCAAAATATTATTTTACCTTCTTAAATTAATCTAAGAACAAAATAATTTTTATTTTGAATTCTTTAATAGTAATTAATGGAGTTAACAAAAAAAATCTGTTGATATAAAATTAAAACTTAACATGAATCTGAAATATTATTAAAAATTTAGATATTTTTCTGAGTGCTAATTTCTCAAAATAAAACAAAGCATTCAAGCTAAAGCCTAGGGTGGTCCAAAATTAAAAATCATTACTGCACTGCAGCGGCTGGCCAGTATGGGGGCATGAGGCGTGGGGTTGGATCAGATGCACGCCCACAAAGGGTGGTCCAGCAGATTAGAATGTGTGAGTGCCGTCAGATATGGATCAGATGCAATCCCACAACAAGCGGTCCAAGTTCACACATGTACTTTTCCGCGGTTGTTACTAAGTGCAGCCCAGTAGGTTTATGCGTGTATGTCCGTCCCCAGTGATTTTTCAATCAGAAAACTAAGATCCCTCGGACTTTTAATTTTGTTTACGGTTACAATAGTGATCCGCAAACATCATAACTATTAAGTTCAGTTTCCTCTTTTTTAAAAAAATAAAATAAAAAATCAAACTCAATAATCAAGGATATGATTAGTTTTCTCATAATGCAGTGCTGTTAACGGGATATCAAGCCCAAATTGATGTGGTATTTTATTTTGTAATTATCACATTATGTTAAATATTAATAACAATATTAGTGTTGTCAATAACTAAGCTCATGTGGAGTTACACATAAAATATCTAATTAAATGGTAAATAAATGTTGAGATACCTAATATTATGTTTTGTTAAATCTTTTTATAAATTGGTTCTTCTTTAATTTTTTGCCATCTCAATTATTGTCATGAACAGAAAGCATTTATGATCGAAAACTGTACTGAACTATTTGAACACTCCAAATTTCTACCTTTTTTTTTTAATAAGGATTTCAAACTTTTTCATTATTATGCATTTTATGTGAAATATGAAATTTCAATTTTTATTAATATACAATTTCAAGCCATATACTTGAATTAAAATTTGGTCATCATCATGAGTAAATGAGCGGAAAAAGTAAAATGGGAGAGAGGGAAAGAAAAAAGTACATGGGGCATGCTTGCTCGAAGACAAAGTGGGTAGTGGGTAGTGTGCAGTGTGCACTCATACTAATTAACACTATGCAAGGGAATGCAACCATGAAAGAAATGACCACACTCACCCACCATCACCAACTTATTTTGGTGAAAACCATCCACAGCATTTTACACAGATTTTTAGCAAGTCATTTGCGTTTTTTTTTTTTTTTTTTGGGTGGGGGGGGGGTGGGGGGGGGGTGTCCTATTTTAAATCTTGAAAATGTGCAGCTGGCAGCTGGCTTTTGATTGTTGCATTTTTTGTGTGTTCATAAATATCTATAAATAAAGTGAACACACGCTTATCTCAAGATAGATATTGATCGATCTTTTGTCCCATATCCCATGGAAAAAGTCAACTATTTCATGGATTGATTGTGGGCATTTTGAACTTGATGAGAAGATTTTATGTTCAATGTATCCAAGAGCCAATACATATATATTTGTTGGATTTCTTTTATTGAATAATCCATCATAAGATTCATGTCAAGATGGTTCAACTCATTTTCTTTTATCTTGGCTTTGCATGAAGAAAAGTACCATTTTTAGCATGTGTCCTTCTTAAGATTGGGTGGAATTTAAAGTTTAATATTAGAGGTTAAATAGTTCTTTATAGAATAGTAACTTGAACTTGATATTAGAGTCAACTTAGTTTGTGTTTGAATTACTGTTCTATTGGTAAACTAAAATTTAAGTTTAACTTCATAATATTATGTACATATTTGAGTGTAGAGTACCACATTAATTTCCTAACTAATTTAATTTTCTAATTAACTTTTGTCTCCAACGGATAGATAATTAATGAATACATTATGTACATACAAGCTAATAGATAAAATCTTTCCAATTTCTCAATCTGGTATCAATGTATTTAATCGTTACCTTAGAATAAAATTTGTTGATATTTTTGGGCATTGCATCATTAATTTTCGCTAGATTCTTTATCATGTGTGCTCATCAACTAGCTATAAATAATAGTTAAAAACGCATAATTTCCCCCTATTCCTTACAAAATGATCATAACATTAATTATGCCGATTGTATATCTAGAATTGATAGATACGATTAATATTACTATCATGATAAATACATTAGGTCATGTTTATTAAGTTCATATGAACTCCATATCCATGTATAATTCGATTACTTTTTTACTGCAAACAATTTGTTCTTGCTGAAAAATGATACATAGGATTCGTTCATTTATGACGAAAAGATATATACTATTCATATAAGAGTATTAATTCTTAAAAACCCGGGAAAGAAACATTGAATCTCAGAAGAAGTTTGACTTGATGAGAAAATAATGTCATAAATAACTTTTCAAATATATTTACTTTCGTCAGTGAAAGTTTTACTTACAAATTAAATATGCAATCAAAGCAATTGTGCATGACAAAACCGTAATTAACAAACCATTGTGAACAAGCTAGACCCAGCAAAAAATTAATAATTAGAATAAGCTAAACGAATTTAAAAAATTAAATAGTGATACAAGCACACACTCATTGATCACCGAAAAAATCGTATTTATTTATTTATTTATTATTTGTTTCTACTATTCATAAAATATATCCTACTTCAAACACTCATCCATCGAACCTCAAATAATTAAAATTTACTCCCATCTAACACCACAATTTTTTTTTAACTATAGAAGAGTTGAAAAAGTTACAAATAAGAGAATGTACCCAATCTCATAATTTCTAATCATACAATGAAGAAGGAACCCCAAATCAAGCCAAAATAAAAAATAGATTGCATCAACTGATCAGCCTGTTGATTAAAATAATTGCCCAACAGTTGTCGGCCAGAGTATATATCTCTTACTAGACACTTCAATCAGAATAATGGAAAATCAACATATATTGAATATTAACCAATACAATTATCACATTCGTAGTTTATATTATTTAATCATGTCGGCTGCCAATTATGGAGTAAGTTATGGAGCCATTCTTGTCATCTCTGTGCATTGCATATGATTCGTGAGCTCATTTTCTTATCAGAAACTGTGGATGTTTCAAGCACCGAATTTTAGGTTTGCGGAAGTTAGGGTTTTTGATAATTTTTAATTTAAGGGGTTGTTATTATTCTTTTTGGAAAGCATTATTTTTTTGAAAATGACCCTTCGTCGCCTTTTTTTTTACTTCTCTGGTTTGAAGCGTTATATAACTTAATATATTATCACCCACAAATTTGACGGGTAATCCCTCTTTCCTTAACAATTATCATATTTTTCTGAAAATGGAAAAGAGTCCACATAAGGTCTGAAGACGTCCCCTCAACATTGGACTATAAGCTCTACGACGATTGTTGATAATTAAGTTTACTAGCTAATGTTGATCAGTCATAAAGTTAAAATTGCCCCTGAAGCTATTGAAATATAGAAAAGTTACATAAATGCAAATTACCCTTTTCTTTTCAGTTACATTGCACCCCTCATTCCTCCCCCACCCTCGAATTAAATGTATTTCTCTAGACTTAATCCGTGACTCTTGCTTGCACTGCAAAATTTAAGCCAGTTAATTGGACTATCCTTTTGGGGATTGGCAATGCTTCTTATAATTCTTTCTTCTTCCTTTTATTTTAAAGATTCGTGTTAATTAATAATCAAAGTTAATACTGATCAAAATTAAAAAAAAAAAAAAAACACGATACATGGTGAGCCAATATAGAAAATGAATTGTATTATTGTTTAATAAAAAAAATAGGGGTTTTAAAGTTTTAGGGTCTTGAAGCTAATTAGGTCTATTTCTAGTAGTAAGGAGTGGTCTTCTTATAGTTGAGCTTCAATGGGTGTGTGAGCTAATAATTAAAAAAAATTACTGGCTTGTTTTAAAATAAAAAGAAAAGTAATTTTTTAATAAAGCAAATAATTGTGTGGAGATAGACCTAACATATTCAAAATAATCTTAAAAAATTAATAATAATAAGAAAGAAATAAACAATAATACAAGTCAACCATTAAGAGAACCTGGCCGATGGCGTGTTTCAGAACTAGGAGGAGAGCAAACCACCCATGCAAATACCATCAACTGTAGACACATATATAAAACACATATATAACATGATCATGGCTAGAATCTTGGGGTGTTCGTGTGTGTTATTCCAGAGATTGATTTGTTTCTTAATTAACAAGCAGGCAATGGCATTAATCCCATCAATTAATTATATAATTATTTATTCATTCTCGACCACAAGTACTTAATAAGCTATGTCTTTTGCATATTACAAGTTTACAACACAACTCATGGCAGCATTAGAGATGGCAATGGTATCTGTAATCCTGTAAATCCGTCTAAACCCGCTTATTAAAATTCGCTCATTGCGGATAATTTTGTGAGTTACGGGCGGGTTTGGTATTATAAATTGAAACCCACACTAGGTTGTGGGTGAGTTTGATATTAGTAAAAAATCTGATGGATACCTACATGGATATCCGCCAAACCCGCAACTTTTTTAAAATTATTTTTTAATTTAATTTTAATTGAAGAAATATTTAAATCTAAAAATATAGTTATATACTTATTATAATTTAGATTGAATTTACTTTAACTTAATGCATGGATTATTTCATTATTATAATTTTATTCTTCGAATTAGTAGTTAAAAAATACTATTTTTTAGATTAAGTATAAAGTACACAAATCCATATAAAAAAAACAAAAGTTATATCTAAAAATAACAATTATGTTTGATTGATATTGAAATTTTAATTTTCCATTTATATTGGTTAAATTTAGAATTAAGTATATTTTAATATTATGTAAAATTTTCTGTTATTATTATAAATTTATTTATTGAACATTTGTGATTTTAAATTGAAAACCCACAAAAATCCGTCGGATACCCACTGCGGGTTTGGTAATTGTCAAAACCCGTAGCGAGTGGATTTTCTTAAAAAAATTAAAACCCGCAGCAAGTGAATATTTTTAAAAAAATTAAAACCCCCAATAATTGCGGGTGAGTTTGATAATTTATATTTTATGTGGGTATGAATTTAGTAATGACAAACCTACTGCAGGTGGTATCGATTACCATCCCTAGCATGCATTCAGGTTGCTGAACCAAAATGTACATGCAATAATTTCCAATTTTATATTTTACATTACATATATTAAATCAGTAGGCACCCTGAGGTAGTTGCTATTTAGCTTAGCACTTGCCCAAATTTTGAGTGCTGGTTCAGCAACTTTTGTTCAATTTTGTCGTGTAAAATTAAAACTCAAAAGCAATGAACAACGAAGCACACTGCATGCCACATGGCTTTTTCATGTGCATGAGGGAAGCACCTCTGCATGCACGTACGCTTTGGATTAAAGCAGCTTTTTTAGCTTCGAGCTCATCTTTGAAACAGCTTTTGCTTTTGCTTAATTTGGACGCAATTTTGCTCATGGCTGACGGTTTGTTGACCGCTACGTATGTGATTATGTAATCACCGACGTTTATGCCATAGAAAAATGCTAAGTGTAGAGTAAGATGAGAGAAAGATGAGAGAAATAAAGAAGAGAAGGGGAGAGAGAGAATAGGTGGGTAGAGAAATAAAGAAGTTATGTCTTATAGGCAATCTTTGTTAACGATAGTTAATTAAATTTTTTGCCGTTGGTAATTCGATTTAAATGAAAAAAAAGGGGGGGAAAAAAAAGAAACAAAAATACCTCTTGATCTTTCTCAGCGACAAAATTTTAGGCTTCAATCATGACATCATTGAAGTTGATATAGAATATAAACTACAAATTAATCTTTTGAAGAGCAAACATGAACACTTGACAATTTGGTATCCATGATTGCCAATGCCTCTTCAAAAAATTAGAATATTGCTGACCAATGCCCTCCCTAATGCTTCCCACAATGTTGAGGACACCTTTCGAACCTTATGTGAATTTTTTTTTCTTCTGTTTTCTTTTATAAAAATTTAGAATAAAATATATTTTCTGCAATATTATTTATCGGATTAGATAAATTATTTGTAGGAGAAAATTTCTGAACTAATCTCATAAATTTTTCGAACTGTATACAATAAAAGTATTTATCTAAATTCCTAATATAACTCAAATTGTTAATATATTTACAGATTATAACCATTCAAACCAAATGGATATAAACCATTAAAAACTTAATAGAAACCACTGAATTCGAATCAAGAACATCACTTACAAATTATAAAAGAAAAAGAATATCCCTTATGATTTCTTTGTCCTGAAATTCAAATTAGTAAGATAAAAATAAAAGTTTTCACTGGGGACTACGCAATTGGTTTGGCAACTGGTATTAGCCAGAGGTCAAATATTCAATCTTCCTCACATACCTTGCGCTTCACAGCATGCCGCCCTACATTAAACCCTCGACTTAGCGTCCATTATATGAGGTCAAATCAATTTGGCAGACTTAGAATTATGCAATCATATAGTTTTTTTTTTAATTAAAAAAAGAATGATAATTTATTCCCTTTTAAAATTTTATTTTTACCACTTTAGTTCTTGGTAAATTCTTAGTTCCTCATTTCATTTATGATGTTTGATGGATAAACATTATCTTTTCACTTGTAATTGGATTATCTGGGATCTTTGCAAATTAAAACTAATTAATTAACTTATCTATTAAAAGATCACATGCATCATCGAACAATTTTTTTTTTTGTGGTTATTGTTTGAACACCATGGATGAAGCATGGTCTCAAAAGAATTATTAAGAAATAAAGTCATAAAAACAAATTTTAAGAGAAACTAAAATGTTACTCTCCCATAACAAAAATTCAAAAAAAAATTCTATTTATAGCTCTGTAGGCCTCCCCCTCCCATTGCCCTTTATTTAGTAATAAATTTGTAACTTTCAAAAAATAATTCATTGGACTATCTTCAAATTAGTTTATAAATGTCACATCACTTAGCGCATGATTACATAGGATATTAAAATTCTAATCAATTGATTTAAATCGATCCATATTCATCATAGAAAGATAATGTAATAACAATTTGTTTCGGATTAAAAATATTAAAATTCTATATTCTATTCTCCGTCTTGAACTTATTCTAATACCATAAAGCGAGTGAAAGTTTCTTTTTTAACACACAAAATTCATGTTCTATGGAACAAAAGTAAAACTTTTACACGCACGAAAAGTTTGAATAATTATGATGTTAGCTAGAATTAGGCGCAAAATTGTCCTAAAATGTCTTCTTGTCTTAACAATGGGTGATTAAAATGTTACTTATGTGCGAATAATAATGAAACCTTTTATCACTTTATTGAATTAGAGTCCAATGAGGTTAATGAATGTCGGGGATCTTTAACAACACATCTTTTTACATCAAGACAATTAATGTCCAAATTAAGTCCACCAAATGATAATAATTACAAGTAGTAATCAATCTTCCCATTTGCAAGGTTAAAAAATATTATCATAGAAGATTACCTAACCCACTTAAGTAAAATGTTGGATCGTTTGGAAACAATGGCAACTTTTGCCTTTTGACCTTTTAAAGGTTTGTGTGTGGTTACAATGGAGACATGAGTTAGAAATTGACAAGATTAATTAGTACTTGATTAATCTGACTTTAATCGGCTAATGGAACCATTAATTACCGCTCTCGTGATGATATGGAAATTAATGATAATTTAAATAAATTGAATAATTATATATATTTCAAGTGCACTATTACTAAGTTTTTTTTTTAAAGATAATTTCATTAAAACTAGGATCATAATACACTCAAAGGTAGCAACTTAATTATGGTGGAAAATCTACCAACTAAATATAAGAATCCAAATAACGAATGGAATATTTAACTAATGCATCCGCTATTGTATTACAAATCCTCGAAATGTGACAAACCCGAAAGGAATGCTTTAGCAATAGTAATTATTTTACCTCATAAATGGTCTAAAGGTACAATTAAACCTCACAAATCATGATTAATTCCAATTTGTCTTATCTTTTCCACAAAAGAGATTGGAATAATTAAATAAAGTTTAGGGTAATTTTTTAATATTTAAAAAAGATAGAAAATCAATAAAAAGTATATATCTAAATATTTTTAAATAAATATTTAATGTTTTAAAAAAATTATTTGTAAATTCTAAATTTTCATTTATCCGCTCATATACAAAAAAAAATATTTTTATCCTCCAAGAATAGTCCATTTAGTTTGCATTCTTGTCATGGAAACAACAGTTCAATGATTCAATTTTAAGGAGATACATTTTATTCAGGCAGAGATAGAGTGTAGAACATAGTAAATCAAAAAGGAAAAATAATTTCATAATAAAGCTATAGACTATATGATCTTATGTACTATCTTAACAACATACAATAATCAACAACTACCACAATTATCAACTAGATCTCAATATTTTAACCAAAAAAATCAAGTTATCTCTGTCTTTTATTATATCTTACAAACTCAATCAATTGGAACATGGCATACATTTCATAGATGGGTCCACTTGAAGCTGGATACGAAATATGGGGAAAAAAATGAATGAATATGGATGCATGTTGATAGGCATATGAACAGTCCATTCACAACCTAGAGCTACTATCTCATAATTGTGAGGATAATGGTTCCAATCCTCCCACAAAAGTATTGTGAAGGCTTAATTCTTTTTTTAAAATTTGAGTGAAGTCAATTTTTTTTTTTAATGTGAATGCAGTTGACGTCTTTTGAATATTTGAGAGTATTAAAATCTGAGAGTGTTTTATAAGATTTAATATAAATTAGTCCCAGTAATTATTTATTATAAATATCAGTTGTAGTTTCATATAATATAAGTTGTAATTTCAACAATAGTCTCGTAAAATTTGAAAAGAAAAGAAAAAAAAAAAAGAAACAACCCATACACCTTTTTTGAGGTCAGACAGCTTTTACTGGTTAGTGTGGGTGATGTTGGAAATGTGGGGAAATATATAGGATCACAATTGTCAAACAAATTTATAAAAAAAAAAAAAAAAAAAAACTGCCCTTCTCCTGCTCTTGCTTAGGATAATTTGGGCTAGGAAAATGAGTGACATTAAGAAGTGCCTCTCACATTTAAACCATCTATACCGCAAATTTTAAGAAGAATGAAAACAACATAGGAGTCATACTTGACCCCAATTGGCCACCCCTTATTTGGATTGTCATCACTTTTTGTATGTTTGATTTGAAGGGTCATATAATGAAAATATCCTCAAGATTATCTATTTAGTTCTAATGTATAACATAAAATATCTTATTGATAATATTGAACGATTTTTTTTAATGCATTGGAACATTCAAGCTACGTTATTACAGATGCTATTTCCACAATATCCACTCAAAATAATTTTGAAGTGGATATTGATGTAAAGTTTTGGTATAAACTTTTCTAATTATTGCAGACATTACTATTTATGATGATTGATAATTAATAATGATCTTATGTTTGTCGTCCACAATGCAAAAGATTCCTTTAGCAATTATTATTTTTCATGTTTATATAAATAAAAAAATATTTTCCATGTTTTATTCCTTTAAAAAAAAATTCACTATACAACCAGTTATTGGATGCTCCACTACCGAATATTTCTTCCAATTAGCTATTTTTCTGTATGTAGCTTTTGACCATGTGTCACTGAAGTTGATTCTATGAGAAACCAATTCTTAAACAATTATTGATCATTGAACTAGCATTTGATTCTGCACTTTCATTTAATTCAAAGATATATTCTCTTTTCCACATATATTTTATTGGTACATTTTAGAAATATCGTGAATCATCGCGTATAGGCTAGGTTCAAGTTTCAACACTCCCATAATTGGATAGCAGCGGCCATCATTCTAACAAATATGAATATAACAAATAGATCACTCGAATATTGGAAGGAATAACTAAGTTGGATTTGAAGCTTCCAATAATTAGATATGGAAAGGTGAGAGTTACAAATCGTTTTATATCAAAGATCTGTAACTCTATCGGCCTAGCCTACTATAGTGACGGAGGTTGTGTTAAATAAGTTAAAAGGATATCCCAAAAGGAGTTCTAGTATGATATATGTGCTGTTTAAGGAGATAATAAAATGGATGTGTTGATATCTCTTGTGCCCTTACGCTCTAGATTCGGATCGTTTTTTTCTATATATATATATATATTGTAATAAGGCTATGACTATTTTGGAGTTGTTCTAAGATAAAACATGATCCATAGCTAAACACGTAAAGTAATATATAATTTTTATCTCTTTAAGAAAAAAAAATACATAAATATTTCTATTCTTACTT
Source organism: Luvunga scandens (assembly GCA_030449905.1). Lineage (NCBI taxonomy): Eukaryota > Viridiplantae > Streptophyta > Magnoliopsida > Sapindales > Rutaceae > Luvunga > Luvunga scandens. Next base: position 717,228 of record JASUUG010000121.1, on the reverse strand, counting down.
GTGCTAGGAACACGGGTAAAGTTCGAATTTCAATTATGTGGGTGCCAAATTAAAACATTTCAAAATTTATTACATGATTTTTTTTCTTTTTTTTTTGGGCCAATTTGATAATGTTTTAACTTTTAAAATAATTGTTATTAACTATACTGTAGAAATAATCAACCGTCAAGAGAATCAGTTAAACTTTTGAAAAACTTTAATTTTAAAAATATTCTAAGTTTTAAAAGCAGTCATATGTACTTGATAAATCTTATTATTAAACTACTGTAAAAATATAAATGATTAAATTGTACATAATGTTAAATAAAATTTATTTACACTTTTATAAATAAAGCAGGATTATTGGCAGCCCTTTAAATACCTCTTAAAACCCCTTTAATTATTTTATAATTTTAACCTTTATTAAAATTACATAATAGGATAGTTTTTAATTAAACTCCACTTAAAAGTCAAATACTTTTTTCCATTAAAAATTCTTTATACAATATATTTTCATGTAAGATTTTTAAATTCCAGTGGTGGCCACATCAAGTGTAGGATTCTGCAAATACCTAGCCATGAGTGTCGTAATCTCATATCACCACCTCCACTCTAAACAAATTCCCAAGCAACTAGGCATAGCCAAATTCATAACTGGCCCTATCCCACCATACACTCCTCTAAATTCAATCCCAATCGTTGTCCATGTCGATCTCATCAAAATGAATTAGCTCTGATGAATGTCATTGAAAAGGTATTTCCAAATGCAACTAATTCATTTTGTGCAAAATTGGGTATTGAAAAGTCATTTCTAAATGCAACTAATTCATTTTGTGCAAAAACAAGTATTACAGCATCTCACATTTCAAGATTTCCCTTCATCTAAAATTAATTTTCATGTTTCTTAAGATGGTAAAAGTAGTTAAGGAAGGCGAAGGCAAGTAGCAAATTAAACCTAAAACCACTGAAATTTCAAACTATAATGAAGAACAACTCTTTGAAACTTATTTATTACTCAAGTTTTTACACTCAAATAAAATATATAAAGAAAAGAATTTATTACTACTTGTGGGAAGAGAAGAAACCATTATTTTTGCTTTTGAATGGAAGAAATCTTGATGTTGAAATGGGGTTTAATAACAAAAATAAATAAAAATTAAAGAATAAGTTTATACTAATAAATTTTAATTAAGGGTAGTTTTGCCATTGAAAGAGGTATTAAAAGAATTTTATAATATTTTTAAATATTTTAATGAGGTTAATAAAGAAAAGGGATGATAAAAGATATTTAGAAAGGTGACAATAGTCCTATTCTTATAAATAAGTGTGTGTGTGCGCGCACGTGCGTATGCGTGTGTGTATAATATTTCTTATTATGTATATATAATAATTGATAACTAAAATAAATATTTATATTATTTTTTAGTTTTTATTTTGTTCTCTCAATATAATTTGGTAACAATAATAATAAATTATTAAAAGATAATAATTTTATTTCCTAATTAATAAGGATAAATTTTAGATTTTCATAATATATATTAGGGTATATAGAATTTTAAGTATAAAATGAAATCTCAAAATCAGATTTTGAAAGTTATTTCTTCCATGCTTTTCAAAATATAATATAGGATAGGACGATTTTGTATAAAGAGATTTCTAAAAAATTAAACCAAGCACTAAAATTAATTTTTAGATTTTCAGCAATACTGAAGGGACCTTTAATTGTATAGGCTGTAACATGTAAAAGTTTTATTTTCAATGTAAAAATTCTTTTAAAGAAAAGATAATATAAATTTGAATAGAACAAAAGGTTGGTTTGGTAATGATGTATCTTTTAAAATAATTATTGTTAGCTATAGAAATAATCAACATAAAAAAAAATTAGTTAAACGTTTGATAAAATTTATTTAAAAAAGTGTTATAAGTTTTAAAAGAACTTATATGTATTTAGTAAATCTTATTACTAAACTACTGTAAAAATGTAAATAAACTGAATTATACATAATGTTAACTAAAATTTATTTGCACATTGATAAACATGTATAAAAAAATATTTTTAATTGGGTATATAAAATAATTAATAACTAAGCTAAATATTTTATACTATTAATTTTAAAATAATTGGTATTATTGTTACCAATTATATGGAGGTATATAAAATAAATAGATAAAATTAATACAGTTAATGATTTTTTTCCTAATTAATAAGGATAATTTTGGGTATTTATAATATATATGAGGATATAAATAAAATTGTATTAAGTATAAAAATAATTCTCAAAATCAGATTTTAAAAAGTTACTATTTTTCTATTTTTCAAAATCTGCTATAAGATTAGGTGATTTTGTCAAAAATAATTTCTAAAAAAATTTACTAAATACTAAAATTAATTTTTAATTTTTTAAAATTACTTTTAATTTTTTCAAAAGCAATTACAAACAAGCTCAAATTTTTCTAATAAAAAGAAAGAGAAAAAAGGAAAAAAAAAAGAATTTGTTAAAAATGAAGTAATAATTGTAAAGTTACAAATTATTATCAGAATTAATGTTTGCGAGATCATATAATATAAATAACATTTTTGTCTAAAGTTTAAAACTTGTAGAGAATATGCAGCCCTGCAAGGACCAAAATAAATATTTTACGTCTTAAACTCATAGTGTTGTCATATTTTATTTTGGAGTTCATCAATTATATAAAATTTTAAATAAAACTAGTCAAAATTTTACCAAGATCTCTTATTTCAGTTATAATTTGATGGAGATACTTATAATCTTTAACTTTTTTTTTTTTTTTAATGTAGAATGGTTTCACAAATCATGTGTACATATATTTTAGGTTGACTACTACCCAAATTTAATTACTAGCAAGAGCTCAAGATTAATATTTTTGGAGGCAAAGTTTCTCGTCTCATTCAATTTTTTTTTTTAAAAAAATTAATTACCCACGAATTTCATTAGGGCGTAGAGAAAAAAAATGGAAAAAGGAAAATAATGGAGATTGCAGAGGAAAGGTTAGAGAGGATCACAGGAAACACAAACGCACATAGCCTAGTCTCGAAATCTCGTTTCCCGGGCCACCCGTTCACGAATATCAAGGAAATAAATATTCCTTAATTCCTGTTTTACCCTTACCCACTTTTGCGATTTTTAAATTACTTTTATTTATTTATTTTTACGTGTTATTTGATTATTTTTGTAGTGATTCTCTCTGTTTCTCCAGAGAGATAGAAGGCGAAGGAGAAGAGAGACAGAGTTAGAGAGAGATAGAGTCTCTCCAAAAACCTCCAAATATTTTTTTAATGGATACTTCGATCTAATGCACCTTCAGTTGCAACGAAACCTCATTCAAACAAACCCATGTAAGCAAATTTTTCATTTTTTTCCCTATAACTTAGTGTGACTCATTTCTTCAAATTCAACCATGTGATCTTCAGTTTCTGTTAATGGGTTTTGATCGCTGTGCACTCTAGTCTCTTCTCTCATTCCTTTATTTGCTGCTAAATTTTGGGTTTTTTTTTTTGTTCTTGTTTGCCTTTTTAACTTCTTATGAGTTTTTAATTATTATTACATGGGAAAGTCTAGGTTCAATGGGTGTGAATTGGGATCCATGTTGGATCTCTTGGTTTTTGTTTAGTTTTTTATTATTATTTTTAATTATTATTAAGTGTTTCTGCTTGAAACTGATCTTGGGTTTTGTGTTTATGTTTTTTTTTTGGCATTTTAGTCATTTGGGATTGCTTGTGTGAAGGAGGAATTTAGAATTTGGTATATTTAAAAGGTTGTTCTATTGAGGTGGGTTTCATGGGTTGAACTCAAAGAATAATGGCTAGCTCTAGTGAAGATGAAGAATGTCCATTTTTTGATGCTTCTGAAGACATTGCATCAATTTCTGGTGCAACTTCTGATAGCAATGAAATGTTTGATTCTTATTATGGGTTTAATAGTGAAGTATGGATTAGGACCCCGAATAGTGTTAAAGAGCGCCGTAGTAAATTCCTAGACTGGATGGAAGCAGGTTTGGATGGATTATCAGGTAAAATACCGGTAGATATGGATAGTTTTGGAGGAGAGGATGATAGACTTTGTAAAAGTAGTGGGACTGTGTTGAGAACAGCTGGTATTGAAGAGGAGTTTAGGTCAATTAGATCTGTAAGGTCAGGTCAGTCTAATGATAATGTGGAATTGCTGGAGGAGAACTTTGCGTGCAAAGATGGGAATTATGATAGAGGAATGGTGTGTGATGTGGATGAAATGGGGCCAGATGGGCAGATAAGCGATTGTCGAGAAATTGACTTCGAGAATACTTCTGAGTTGTTACCACTCATGGATGAGATTGTTGAGAAGGAAAGTAGTGCGGTGGGAAAAACAGAGAGAGTTAAGAAGGGGTGGTTCAGTAGGTTACGTTCCTTGGCTTGTGTTGTAGATAAACAAGGGGAAGCTGAGAGAGTGAGACTTAATGAAGAAGATGCAGTGTTTTACTCTAAAGTTCAGAGAGTGAAGGTTTACCATTGCAAGAAGCGATCAAAAGAACTCTCAGCTCTTTTTAAGGGGCAAGAAATTCAAGCCCATGATGGATCAATATTGACAATGAAATTTAGTCCTGATGGCCAGTACCTTGCAAGTGCTGGGGAAGATGGTGTTGTGAGATTGTGGCAGGTGGTTGAGGATGAAAGATTGACTGAAGTTGACATCCCAGAAATTGATCCATCTTGCATATACTTCACAGTGAATCATCTCTCTGAGTTGAAACCTCTCTTCATGGATAAGGAGAAAATAAGTATCTTAAAAAGCCTCAGAAGAACATCAGAATCAGCTTGTGTAGTTTTTCCCCCAAAAGTCTTTCGGATATTGGAGAAACCGCTGCATGAGTTCCATGGGCACAGTGGTGAGATACTCGACCTTTCATGGTCGAAAAGTAATGTAAGTTATGATTTAAAGAACAGCCATATCTTCCCTAATCAGCTAGAGTGTAAATATAGTTTCAGTAATTCTGGCAGAAATTGAATTCTACTTTTGTACTTTTTTTTTTGGGCAGTACCTGCTGTCTGCTTCAATTGATAAAACTGTTCGCTTATGGAGAGTAGGCAATGATCATTGCCTTAGAGTTTTCCCACATAGTAATTATGGTGAGTTTTTTCTCCTTTTTGTTCATCCTTTCATTTTTTTTTCTTTTTTCTGGTTTGGTTCAAATTGGGCCAACTCAAACTCATCTCTCTCTCTCTCTTTCTCTCTTTATCATTAATTCTATCTTATAGAATTGTTTTTGCTACGATATGATGCAGTAACCTGTGTTCATTTCAATCCTGTTGATGATAATTACTTCATTAGTGGATCAATCGATGGGAAAGTTCGCATTTGGGCCGTTCTTAGTTGCCACGTAGTTGATTGGGTTGATATGAGACAGATAGTTACCGCTGTTTGTTATCGTCCTGATGGCCAGGTTTGGTGATTTTCCTGCTTGTTAATCTTCTAGACATGGTGACGCTTACTTTTTGATTTATCTGTAACAAATTTCTTTTCTCTCAGGGAGGCATTGTAGGCTCTATGATGGGTGACTGTCGCTTTTATAATATATTAGGTATGCTTTTTACTGGGTTAAGTATTTTCTTGTACTACCATCCCTACCCCTTTTTATTGTCTGTGAATGAGTTATAGCTCTTTGTGGTCGCCACTTTGTTTTTAATGAAGTAAAAGAAAAATAAATATTTTACTGGCTGGACATCTAATTCTGTGGTGGCTGATTGTCATGAAAATTTATGGCTAGGTAGAATAACTTCTTGCACTGGTTGCATACCAACATTATGTGGTTCTGGTTGTGTCGTGCTTATTATTGTTTGTTATTATTTTCTGAAAAGAGCTGAAAATTTAAATGGTGATCTGTTTAACAGAAAATGCACCTTTTAAAGTTTAAATGTTTCTGTACATTTTAGTTATTTTGTAGGGTATTAAGCACTTGATAGTTTGGCATGTGAAAGGGGGGAATGAAGCTACATAGACCTATTTTTAATTGTTTAAAGCCATATTATGTCATGGAATAATCTTAAACATGGGCATTTCAGTAACCAATGAGTTTTTATTTTGATTGTTCAGACAATCACTTGCAGCTGGATGCTGAGATTTGCGTGCACAGTAAAAAGAAAGCCCCCTGCAAAAGGATAACTGGTTTCCAAGTAATTTCTCTTGTCTTCTTATGCTTATCTTGGTTAATTTTGTTTAATATATATAGATGTCCACAAATTTTTAAAATGCAACTAAAAGTAAAAAAAGAAAAAATCCAATGTACTAAACGACAAAAAAAAAATCATGCGACGAAGTTTGCTTTTGTCTTTTAGCTCCACCCACATTTTAAAGATGCATATGTCGTTGTATGATTTTCTATATGTATGTATGTATGTATGTATGTATGTATGTATGTATGTATGTATGTATGGATAGATAGATAGATAGACAGACACCTTAATAAGTGTGAAATTCTACTCATAGCATGTTATGTACTGCAGTTCTTGCCACAAGACTCGAGCAAAGTAATGGTCAGTTGCGCTGATTCACAAGTCAGAATTCTTCAAGGGCCAAATGTGATAGGAAAATACAAGGGTATGTAGCTGTTTATTTGCCCATTTAATTTTAAAAGAATAAAACTTTTCCTGTTTGGTTTCCAACTATATGGATCCACCATTCATGTAAGCAAGGCAATGTTTGGTTGCTTATTCTATATCTTTTTTAGTATGCTTATTATTTCAGTATTCCAGTGGTGTAGTGCATTGCTGTATGTTATAAGTTATAGTTCTAATATAAATGCGAGTTAATTATTGCTTATTTTTTGTTTATTCTATTTAAATATTAGTTTCTAAAATTTTCTCTTTCCTTTCTTTAGGCCTTCGTAGATCAGGAAACCAACTATCTGCATGTTTCACTTCAGATGGGAAGCATATTGTCTCAGCTGGTGAGGATTCCAATGTATATATATGGAATTGCATTGGACACGAAGAGCCTGCTCATGACCACGCAAAAACTATTAGGTCCTTGGAGCGGTTCACAACTAATGCATCCATTGCAATACCTTGGTGTGGCTTGAAATGCAGAAATGCAGAGAAGGAACCACAACTTCATGTCTCTGATGATGATTCACCAGAAAATCTGGCTTTTGCTCCTGCTCGTTTCTCTCTGGGTCAAGAATATGTTTTTGAGTCTTTTCCCAAGGGATGTGCAACCTGGCCAGAAGAAAAGCTTCCTGCATTAAGCCAGTTGTCCTCAGCATCCGCCGTGCATAAATCCCAATATAAGTTTTTGAAAAGTTCATGCCTCTGCACTACAAGTTCTCATGCATGGGGTCTAGTTATCGTCACCGCTGGATGGGATGGACGAATTAGATCATTCCTCAATTATGGGTTACCGATACCTGTTTGAAGTTCTAGACACTGATTGTACTTTTAGAGATTCAGAATTCAACCCCATGTTGGGAACTTTGCATGTAGAGTGCCCACTAAGGCTGAGAGAGCCTGTGGCAAACAAGTGACAACTGAGTTCAGCAGCATCTGCATTGAGAAGGGGAAGTACAGGGTTGAAAGCTTCATAAGCATGTGCAGTGCAGATTCATGTTTTAGAATTTAGGCGGGCCCTTCTCATATATCTGAGGTGTACTGACAGAAATAGGTCATGACAAATGACGTTTGTTGTGATATAATCCAGCTCAGATTCAGCAAGTGGATGAGGTTAATTTATCCGCATACCATCTTAATCTTATGATATGCTGATTTGCTACTCAAAAGAAATTTTTGTCCGCAGGCCCAGAAAAAGATTTCCAAGTTGTGATGTCTTAGGAGATGCTGATATAGATATTATCTCCACATAATGGAGGTGTTTGTGGGGCCTTGTGAAACATCTTCCTTTAGCTCTTAGAACATGGAAGTTGAAGAATTTAGAGCTCGTGGTCTGAGTTAATTTGGGAAGGAAATGGTGGGGAAGTAAGCTATTATTTATGATAATAGGCTGGCCAGTTCCAATAATTGAATATTTTGTCTGCCAATATCTGGTTTTGCTTGCTTCATTGTAGGGCCAGCTTCCGCTGGGCATGACCGTGGGGTGTTCTAATATGCCTTTGCTGCTCAGCCTGCTACATTATTAATGCAGATTTACGGATGATCCAGTCAATTGCCGAAACTGCTTTTGTTCATGAAAAGCACTTTTACTATCTTTGGCTTGAATGCAGATAATCCTCTTCAGTTTTGCTAACAGATTTTGTAAATTTATTGTCAGAAATTTTGTCTAACATGATAGGCCTCTTTTTTGTTGGTTTAGCTATGAAGGAGATGTGCTCTTTTTTTTTTTTTTTGGGTGGGGGGGGTGTTTCTTATCATAGATGTAACTAAAGTTACTTGTGTAAATGAAATTTGTCAAGTAGTTTATTCAATTTACGTGTTTGGGAATGGCCTTCAACATTGGACACCGAGGAAGAAATTGAAAATAAAATGTTGTTTTTATGTTCTGTTCTGTTCTCTTTGCATTGCCAAGAATGCCACCAAATTGGAAAAGGTCTGTTTTAAGACTTGCTATTAGATTTCTAAATAATCTTGTGTTTGAGATTCTTCTATTCTCCAATTATTTTATTTTTATGTAGTTGATTTGTGTTGCATTTTGGACAAAACTTTGGACGGCAATGAGGCGGGGTATGGGTGGGAGATCTATCCCATTTTTCATCCCATAAAAAATTTGATCTTCATTTTCCATCTCATCCTTCGATAACATTTAGTGGGTTGAGGGTGGAAAATCCTTATGTTGAGAATAATTTCTCTATTTCTATCATATTTCTCATCTATTTATTTTATAATAGATATGAATCAATAATTTTAGTATATTAAAAATTATAAATTTAAATAAAATTATTATTATACTATAAAATATTAAATATTTTAAAAAATTTTCTAAAAGGTGGAAATAATATCTTAAAATAATATCAAAATTAAAAAATATTTGAAAAGATCAACACCTTGAGAGAGAAAAGAAAACATAACAATATTTTAGGGTTTAATAAAAATTATAATGTAAGGTTTTCTTTTACTTATAACCTATTTATATTATGTAAAAATAAAAAAAGTTAATTAACCAATATTGTAATTGATAAAATAAAAATTATTGAACAAAATTTAAATAAAATATTTATAGATAATGAGGATTAGGGTGGGGGTGTAGTGGGGAGTACAAAACTAAACCCCACCTCATTAAGAATTGGAGAATTATTTTTTACTCATTCCCCACACCATTCTCCAAAAATTATTTAAAATTGACTCCATTTAGGGTGGAGCCCCATAAAACTATAAACTTATAGAAGATTTTGCCATCCCAAGACAAAACAATAACAAATGCTTGTATTCAGCTAAGGTTGATCACACACACACACACACACACACACACATATATAAGAAGTAGTGCAATTAATATTGCAATTAAAAATGAATTATATAAATGAAATAGAAGATTGTAAATGTGAAAAAAAACAAGTTAATGAACATAGGAGTGGTAAATTGTTGTATAATTGGTAAACAAAATAAAAATTTACAAATATAATATAAAATTTGTAAATCAAGATTAATTATAAAATAAAATATAAATTATGCAAATAAAACATAAGACAGTAAATAAAAGGAAAAACAAGTAAATTTACATAGGAGTGGTAAATTAGTGAATAATTGGTAAACAAAACAAAAACTTACAAATATAATATAAAATCAATAAATCAATATTAAGTGTAAAATAAAATACAAATTATGTAAATAAAAAATAAAACTTATAAATAGAAGACAAAACAAGCAAATTGACTTAGGAGTCGTAAATTGGTGTATAATTGATAAACAAAACAAAAACTTACATATGTAATATAAAACCTATAAATTAACATTAAGTGTAAAATAAAACACAAATTATGTAAATGAAAAATAAGACTTGTACATGAAAGGTGAAACAAGTAAATTAACACAGAAACAACAAAATTAGTATATTATTTGGTAAACAAAAAAAAACTTATAAATGTAACATAAAACATATAAATCATCATTAAATGTAAAAAAAATAAAAATTATATAAATGAAATATAAGACTAGTAAATGAAAGATAATACAAGTGAATTAACATAGAAGCGGTAAATTAATACATTATTAGTAAACAAAACAAAAATTTAGATGTAATATAAAACTTATAAATTAAGATTAAGTGTAAAATAAAACATAAATCACATAAATTGAAGGTAAAATAAGTAAATTAATATAAGAGTAATTAAAAAAATAACATTGAAAAAATAATAACTTGCTCCTGTAATATAAAAACTCATAACAATAATAATTACTTTATTTATTTACTGATTTATATCTAAATTAAATAATTATAGTCTTGGGTTTATGGGTTTATATAATACAAGTGATAATATATGTGAAATTATATTTAGGATAAAACTTATTTTCAAAATTAAATTTTAATTTTTTAATGTTTTTCAAAGCTGTTTATGAGATAATGTAATTTTGCATCCTTCTAAATCTCCTCGAAAGCAATCCCAAAAATCTTTAATTATGGGTAAGAAGCAAAGTTTAAAATTTCATGAAGTATGTATAAAAATAAAAATAAAATATAATTTTATTAATACATTATATATGTCTAGTAATATGAGAATATCTTTTTATTTAGTTTTGGATTGATCCACATCAAGAAAAATAATTATTTAATTAAACTATGTAATAAGCAAATACTATGATAGAAAATTAAAAAAAAAAGTTTATAAATGTTCTAGAATGAATATAAAATTTATGGTGAAACTAATTCAATAAAAGTTATTTTAATTGTTTCAATTGATTAGTGATTTTTTTTCTTTGTTAATTAAATTAAATGAAATAACTATTTTTTGTTTAATTAAAGTTTAATGTTAATTTATAAGTTTTATATTATTTTTATAAGTGTTTATTTCGTTTACAATTTTAAAGTACTAATTTACCGCTCTTGTATTAGTTTACTTATTTTACCTTTTATTTACAAGCTTTATATATAATTTACAAAATTTATATTTATTAAAATATTGATACAATAATTTTAATCATAGCTTCTTGGAATTTTTTTTACTATATTAAAATTATTTTCTTTTGACACCATTGGATTATTGAATTAATTGACCCTTGTAAATAAATTGGCTAAATGGAGCCTTGTAAATCACTGGCTTAGATTCTAAAAGAGTTTTTGAATGAAGGTCGTTGCATAAAAACCGTCACTAGACCCAAAGGCTTTTGCGCATTGCCCAGCACAACTACGCGCAAGAGTTGACATACATACACTAATAATACAACTACAAGATTTGCTTGATGGTTCAAGAATTTTTCTTCTATAAAATGTAAGACATTTATCCTAGAGAGATATATAACACCCATTAATAATAATAGGATCAATAATTGAGGGACTCATGTGTAATACGTGAGATTCCTTTAGGACAAGGATAAGTGTGTGCTAGTTGTAAAGTAGAGGAATAATGTAAATAGTGCGTATTCTCTTAGAGTGTGGAGCCCTACTAAAAAGGCTAGGAGAGCCGTGTTTTGGGCTTATCACTTGAAAAGAAAACCCTCTAGAAACATTTTCACCCATGGATGGCCAAAACCAACAAAGATCATAAATCCAACTAAGTTCTGATCCTACCTCCTCTACTGTCAGCGTCTTACTGACAGTTCCTCCTCCATAAACTTCCACCTAGAAACCCAAGAGGAAAACAACGCAAGGTAGAGTATGATAGGATAAGGATAAGCTCTGATAGGATGGCTCTGATACCATTATTTGAAAATAGTAAATTTATTATAGGCTGGTTGGTTGCTTACAAGCTCTTATCAGACTTACAAGGCTTACTCGACTCTCTATCAGACTCTACTTTACTATAAACTAGACACTTCCTTTTATAGTCATAAGGGATCTCCTGTATAAATATTATTACACACTATCTACATTATTACTTTACTTTACAGCTAGCACACACTTATCCTTATCTTAAAGAAATCTCATGTGTTACACATAAGTCCCTCAATTATTGATCCTATTATTATCACCATCGCTTCTACTGTGAGGTCCACTTTTTCTTTTGCCTTAGTCGTTGTCACTATCGGGCATGGTGTCATTTGATGGAGTTTTGAATCCCATCTCTATCCTCTCTGTTAACTTTCGCCAGTCTTTGTCATCCCCTTCATGCTGGGCCATTACAGGTCCATGTTGTGGCCATACATTCTAGTCTTCACCATGGTCTAGCTACTGCTCAAGCTCTTTGACCTCGTTTCTCCCCCTATCTACTTTAGGTGTTTCCCAGGGATTGACTTCACCCGTTCTGCCATGCCGTTCTAAGTAGTCATCATATAGCCTTTACATCTCCACCCTTCCATCTTCATCATTGTAGAGGCGCATGTTTCTGATTTCTTCCCGGAAGTAAAGATCTGTTGTTCCTTGAACTTGAGGTGAAATGAGGATGTGTGTTGTACATGAGTCTTGTCTCGTCTTGTATATTTTTGCTAGAGCCTTTCTTGCTGTAAGGCATCCCTTTCACATGGCGTCCATTTCTTCGTGCTTGTGCTCGTGCTCCACGACCCGTACCATTAAAGGTTTATACCTACCCCAGATATCTGTGACCTGGACGATTACTATCGTGCTATAGGTTAGGTGGTACTCATTGATCAGCTGCAATGTCAAAATATCTTCGAATATTGGGTCGAACATTCGATCACACTGCCTTCTTTTCCTATACCTTCTACTGGTATGAATCAGATTTGGTTTAAGCAATAGCACCACTAGGTACATGTTCAGCCAATACCAGAAGATGTAATATGCCTATGGGGTTATGTCACAGATAACACAATGTCCCCAATTACTGTTTTCATCTTGCACGTAGTGAAAGTTGCAACCAACTTTAAATATGGTCTCGTGTATTTGGTTCTGGTCTGGAAATGGCTCAATGATCAGTGATATATCCCTTTGTGATTGGGATCCAGACATTCCAATGGAGGGCATTGTTGTTAGATCCTCTCTTATAGTTTATGACCTTCTGGAAGATCATCTCCTTTATCTCTGGTGGAGGCCAAGAGATGAATGTCGATAGATCTTTCAGGAAGTAGGCCCTTTTTGTGTGCCACTTAGATGTTCCTTCTCCTGAACTTTTAGGTAGGCTCCTCCTTAGCATTATGATCTGCATAGAGAGAAAGTTTGCTACCTTGTTGGACTCTCCCTTTATGTGTCTTACTTCAAACTTGAACCTTGATAGGGATTCTGACCACCGTGCTAGTTGTGGATCTAGGATCTCTCTTTCTTTTCTTTTGAGGAGTCCTTGCAAGTACTTGTAGTCAATTTCAATCATGAATAGAGTGAGGGACAAGAAGAATTGGAATTTCTTAATCCCTTCCACGACTGTTAGAACTTTTTTTTTCGAGTATAGGTAATGACTCTGAGCGTCGTTGAATTGCCCAGATTTATAGCCATATACTTTCCTGTTACCCTCGGATTCTTCAATCAATAATGTACCCCAATAATTATCACTTACATTAGTTTGCAAGATGAGCTGTCCCTTGTCTGGAATCTTTAAAGGTGGAAGTGATTGGCACTTCCGCTTTAATTCCTTTAAAGCTTTTGTCATTTCTTCAGACTATTGCGGGGCTCTCTTCTTTAGGTGCTTTGAGATTTGACTCGTCATTTTTTAGAGATCTTGAATATGATCCGCTGCATAATTAATGATGCCCAAGAATTGTTGGATCTGCTTTTTGGTGGACAGCTGATTTGGGAACTGTGCTATCTTCTCAGCAATATGTGGTTGAGGAATGATGAACCCTTCCTTGATGTGTAGTCCTAAGAAGTCTATTTTTTCAAGTCCAATTTTCATCTTAGACTCAGACAGGACTAACCCGTGCTTGTAGGTGAGTTCTTTGAATCTGGATAGATGCTTTGCATGATCTTCTTCACTTTGGCTGAAGATTAATGCATCGTCAATATAGATCAGGTAGAATTCAAAAATGGATTTGTACACCTCATCCATTTTGTTTTAGAATTCTAACGGTGCATTCTTTAGACCAAAACCCATCACGTTTAATTCATAATGACTATGGGGGACCACGAAAGTCGTTTTGTGCCTGTCCTTTTCTTTTATCTTAATATGCTAAAAGCCTGACTTCATGTCAAACTTTGAGTACACCTTTGCTTATGTTATTTTTTTTAAAAGGTGTGTCCAACGTGGGATGGGGTACCTTATATCATGTAGGTAATCATTTAGCTTCCTATAGTCTATCACAAGTTTTTTCTTGCCACGCACCTATTCTGAGTATTTATTTACATAGAAAGCTGGGTTGGCCCAATTGGATTTAGAAGGCCTGATTAACTTAAGGTCCAAAAGGTTGTGGATCTCCTCTTTGCACAGTTTTTCACCATGGGGCATCCCTGGATGAGATACTGTTTGGTGAGGCATGGTCTATGCGTCCTTATATAGTAAGGCTACAAAGTATTGTTCCCTTACTCAAAACTAGTTTAGAACATCTGCAAAACACTCCAGGAGTTCTTTCTTTTGGGTTTCGAACTTCTGGATTGGGTTTTTTCTTTTTCTTTTTCCTATTTCACCCTTCTCAAAGATGGAATATTTCTTTACCCATGGTATGAGAAAATTACGAGTAATGCTATCGATAGGGTCAGTAAGGGTATAGGAAAATCCTTTACGAAAGAAGGCAAAATGAACTATAAGGCTTAGAAAAACTGTGCTGAGTAAGACGTCTTTACTAGAACAGTCAAAGGCAAAAAAGCTGTGTCTTATTTCAAAAGGTAGGTTGTCAATTGGCCTCCTATATTTGTGGCTATAAAAGTTCTCCCCACTTGCTGCTGCGAAAGCTATTTCTGTTGGGACATAACACCTTCTAGGTATGACACCTTCTAGGTACGACACCTTCTCGTATTATAGAACTTACAACACCTGTGTCAATGAGTGCTATAAGGGCTACTTGCTTTTCTTCTGTTTCTTTAAGGATGATCTTGTGTTGAGTGCTAGAAAGTGTATTTATAAAAAAGAAAATCATTATTTTACGCTCTAAGTCTCACTAACATTTCTACTTTTATGTCTTTAAGTCCCTTATGATTTAATTATGTATGTTTTATTTTAATTAAGTATCTTATGTATTCTAGCGGACATCATGGTCATTTCACAATGAACGAGAAATCAGATAACAAAACGGACAATAATTTTGAATTCATGACAGTCAAAAACCTTAGGAGGAGCCTAAAAAGATAAATGACACTGTTCACATATATGATACTGGTCACGACACTATTCATATATACAGTACTGTTCACGATACTGTTCACGGTATTGTTCACATATACTGTACGATGACGTGGCACTGTACGATGATGTCGTAGTATGTTAGTGGATCAAAAAAATATGCGTACGGTACATGTATATACAAGGAATGACAGCCCTGATGATGTGTTCTATCCAATCAGAACTTGCCATGTGTCGTAATCTTGAGCGTCCAAATTGTTTTAATCTAATGGCCATAATTTACTCATTGTATCTATAAAAAGGGGGCTCCCTCCCTAATTTGACACCCCTGAATCTATTTTTGAGCTCAATTTTCTGTAATTCCTCCTCTATATTGTATTTTCTACGTATTTAAATAAAATTTTCATTTTACCCTTAGTTCAATTATGAGTAGCTAATTTTCTTTTAAGCTTAGGTTGAAGGTGAAGTGTCAACATGCTCTATTGACTTAATTTGGTAAATTTACTTTTTCTTCCCCTCTGATTTATATGGATGTTTTGACTTTTCGTTGATAGATAGTAATAATCTTGTCTCGATATTCGTTGGTATAACCATCTCTCCAATGCAAGGTTATTACTATTTGGCACAGTAAGCACTTAGCACCATATTAATTAGACTGAGGTTCATAAGAAGTGGAAAATCCCCCTTCATGATTTAATTTGCACTAATAAGGAATGTTAATCCCATAGTGCATGTTGAGTACAGATCCAGAGACTCAACCATTTCATTTTAATAGTTTATTCCTGTCATTATAATTTAAATCATAAGATAACCTACGTCAATTTCATTATAAATCTAAGCCTACGTCACTTTCATTATAAATCCAAGTCTATGTCACTTTCATTATAAATCCAATCACCCACTTAGAAAATTAATTCTACAAGCAATTAAAATTTATCTCCTCGTGAGATCGACACTCGTCACCATTGATCTATTCTACAATAGATTTATGCGCTTGTGAGTTTAATAAAATTTGCACAACAAGTTTTTGGCACCATTGCCGGGGAGGTAAGTTATTTTAATTCATAGAATAAATTTTTAATTTTTTAATTTTTTTAGCTATTTTCTTGTAATTTTTTTATTATTAGAAAAGAGAAAAAAAAGAAAAAAAAAGTGAATCCGCATTTTGAGATAAGTATTTTTTTCTCTTCTTTAAATTTCTGTAATTTAATTTAATTTTCATGTTATTTTTTTATTTTGTTAATTTGGCAAGTTCAACCGCCTATTAATTTATTTTAATTTGTTTCACGTATTTTTTGTATATATATATATAACACTTGAGTTTGTTTTCATAGTAAGATTGTAACAACGTGATAAGATTAGTATTATAATTTCTCCTTCCTCTTTATTTTTCTTTTTTCTCATTTTTTCTGTGTTCTTTGCATGCATGGTCGAAGGTCACAATTACTTAATCTTGAACCTATAGACTTTGAATTAGAAAAAAATACTTCACACACACAAACATATTGCAACTAAAAATAAAATTGAAATAGATTTGCAACCAGCAACACAGGAAAGGCCATTTAAGGACTACTTCAGTCCCTTAGCTAACTAGAACACATTATGCATAAGATACCCAAATATAGTTATTAGAAGTTTTGAGTTACAACCTAGTGTGCTAAATTATCTCCCAACATTCTATGGCCTAGAAAATGAAGATTCATATAATCATCTGAATGATTTCCATGCTATATGTTAAACTTTTAAATATGAGAATTTTTCAGATAATAATGTTAAACTTAGATTATTCCTATTTTTTTTAAAAGATAGAGCTAGTTCGTGATTTAATGCATTGCCTGCTAATAGTATTACATCATGGGAATAAATGGTAACAAATTTTTTGAATAAATATTTACCAATACATAAAACCAATGCTATTCGTAGAGAAATTTCAGAGTTTACCTAAAGAGAAGACGAGCAGTTTTTTGAAGCATGAGAGCGATGTAATAAGCTACTTCTAAAGTGTCCACATTATGGGTATGAGAAATGACACCAATACCAATACGTTTTGGAGGGATTATTGCCGCATGTGCAAAAATGGCTAATGGCAACAAGTGAAGGAGAGCTAATGTCAAAAAGTACAACAGAGATTTAAGATTTCTTCCAGTGACAAGCGGATCCCAACAACGAAGTAGTTCACTCAGGAATACTAGAAGAGTTAAGGGAGTGAATGACGTTCACATTGGTGAGTCAAGTTTGGAAATTAAAGAAGTTAAAGAGATAGTTGAAGGTCTTTCCCGACAAATAACATCGTTAACAGCTGTTAAATTGACAGAGCCACATGACCAGGACTCATACC
Organism: Luvunga scandens; assembly: GCA_030449905.1. Taxonomy (NCBI): domain Eukaryota; kingdom Viridiplantae; phylum Streptophyta; class Magnoliopsida; order Sapindales; family Rutaceae; genus Luvunga; species Luvunga scandens. The sequence continues at coordinate 699,653 of JASUUG010000121.1, read as the reverse complement.
CAGATCAAGTCAATGCCATAGGTGTAATGAGAAAGCCATCAAACTACAACCTTTACTCCAACACATATAATCCTGGATGGAGAGACAATCCCAATTTTTCATTGTCTCAAGGATTCCAACTGAATGGACTAGCAGCTCTAGCTCCACCAATGCAACCAATTCCTCAAAATCCTCAAGCTTCTCAGCCACCATTTAGACCATACAATCAGAACTCGAACTACTCTCAACCCAGACCATAGGAGGATGCATTTAAAAATTTCAAGAATCTTACTCACTCCACAATTGAGTAATAAAACCGTACCATTAATGAACTCCAAAATGAGATGAGAGTGGGCTTCAACTCACAAATCTAATAAGTTTCAAACCTAAAAAAATGGTGGGACAACTCGTCTCTTCAGTTCAAACCTTAGCATTGACTATTGAAAAAGGAAAATTCTCGAGTCAACCAGTGCCTAATGCTAAAGGAGTGCATGAAGCAATCACTAGTTCACCTTAGCAGCATGGGGAGGTCAAAGCCATTATAACCTTGCAAAAAGGAAAAGAAGTCGACAACAAAGTAGAGATGCCGATGTAAAAAACAACTCAAATTGTACCTGTAAATGTAGAAGACTCATCATTAAAGAAGAAAAAAGAAACCAACCCACGAGAATACAGTCCCAAAGCTCCATTTCCTCAGAGGTTAGCTAAAGCAAAGAAGAGAAAATCCACAAGTGAGATTTTTTAAAACTTTAAACAGGTAAGTGTTAATATCCATTTGCTTGACGCTATAAAACAAGTGCTATCTTATGCCAAGTTTTTTAAAGACATTTGTACTAAAAAGAGAAACATTCACATTTAAAAGAAGACATTTTTAACAGAAAACATTAGTTCTATACTCCAACATAAAATTTCTCTAAAATACAAAGATTTAGGCTCCTCCACTATCTTATGTAGTTTAGGGAACCATATAATTGAGAATGCTTTGTTGGACTTAAGAGCTAGTGTAAATCTATTGCTTTACTCAGTATTTGTGAAGCTTAAATTGGGAGAATTGCACCAAACTCCAGTGGTGTTACAGCTTGCAGATCGGTCCATGAAAAAACCTCGTGGTGTTGTGGAGGACGTGCTTATACAGGTAGATAAGTTTTATTTTTCTGTTAATTTCATTGTAATTTACACTTAACCAGTCCAGGATTCAAGGAAGCACATCCCTATTATCCTGGGATGACTTTTCTTGGCAACTGCTGATGCTTACATTAAATGCAGGACTGGAAATATGCAGTTGTCCTTTGGTAATATGACTATGGAGCTAAATATCTTCAACATTGCCAAACAACCTCATAATGCAGACGATGGAATTGATGATGTGGATTTAATAGAAGAATTAGTTGATAATACGTTTCTTTCAAACCTTAGTGATGACCTTTTATAAACATGTTTAACTCACTTTGGTTTAGATTTTGATATTGATAGATCAGTAGATGAGGTTAACGCCTTACTTGATTCAACATCTTCTATGGACACTAATAAATGGAAGTCAATAGTGGAACAACTAGCACCATCAAAGAAGAAACTTAACCCATCATCAGAATCACCACTAAAACTCGAGCTCAAACCATTACCCGACACTTTAGAATATGCATTCTTGGGAGAAGAAAGCACTCTGCCAGTAATCATTTCATCATCTTTAAATGACAAACAAAAAGGTAACTTGTTGAAAGTTTTAAAAGTGCACAAAGGAGCATTAGGATGGACCATATCCCACATAAAAGGTATAAACCAAGTGAATTGTATGCATTACATTTACCTTAATGAAAATGTTAAACTTATCAGGGAAATGAAACGTTGATTGAGCCCTAACATGAAAGAAATTGTTAGAACTAAAGTCTTTAAACTATTAGACGCATGTATCATTTACCCAATTTCTGATAGTTCATGGGTCAGTACTGTGCAAGTTGTTTCCAAAAAATTAGGAGTCACAGTAGTTACCAATGCTGAAAATGAATTAATACCCACTAGAGTTACTACAGGATGGCGCGTGTGTATTGATTATAGAAAGTTGAATTCTATTATACGTAAAGACCATTTTCCTTTACCATTTATCGATCAAATGCTTGATAGATTAACAGATCATGAATTTTATTACTTCCTAGATGGCTACTCAGGATATAATTAGATTCCCATAACACCAAAAAATCAAAAGAAGACCACTTTCACTTACCCTTTTGACACTTTTACATATAGGAGAATGCCATTTAGATTATGTAATGCACCTGCTACATTTCAACGATGTATGTTAAGCATTTTTTCTAATATGGTTGAACGATTCCTTGAAGTCTTTATTGATGATTTTTCTATTTTTGGTAATTCATTCGATCAATATTTATATCATCTAACACTAGTTCTGCAAAGATATACAAAGAAGAATTTGGTCTTAAATTCGGAAAAGTGCTATTTTATGGTAAAACAAGGTATTGTTCTCAGTCACATCATTTTGAGCAAAGGTATTGAGATTGATAAGCCAAGGTGGATCTCATTTATAATCTTCCTCCACCTAAAACAGTAAGAGAAGTAAGATTTTTCCTTGGGCATGTGGGTTTTTATAAACATTTCATTAAAGATTTTAGCAAAGTTTTTAGACCCTTATGCAATTTACTTGCTAAGGATGTACCTTTTGTCTTTAATGATTCAGTCTTGTGGCTTTTGAAAAACTAAAGCAATTGTTGACATCATCACCCATCATTTAGCGCCTAAACTGCAACTTACCATTTGAGCTCATGTGTGCTGCTTCTGATTATACAATAAGAGCAGTATTAGGATAAATAGTTAATCGAATTTCCAATTTCATTTACTATGCTAGTATGGCATTGAATAATGCATAATTGAACTATTCAACCACTGAAAAAGAAATGCTAGCAGTAGTATTTGCATTAGAGAAATTTCGATCTTATCTCATTGGTTGTAAATTAATTATTTTCACAGATCATGCTGCTTTTAAATATCTTTTCATAAAGAAAGATACAAAAGTTAGACTAATTCGTTGGGTGTTACTTTTGTAGGAATTTGACTTTGAAATCAAATATAAAAAAGGCACAGAAAATGTTGTGGCAGACCATCTCTTTTATCTCAATTTTAATACAATTACAGAACCATTACCATTGAATGAATCATTTTCAGATGAACAATTGATGAATGTAGAAGTATTACCATGGTATGTTGATATAATTAACTATCTTGTTACAGGTAAACTTCTAGAGCATTGGACTAAGAAGGACAAGGCTAAATTTTTTGTGAAAATAAAGAATTTCTTCTGAGATAACCCTCATCTGTTCAAATATTGTGCAGACCAAATTGTCAGACGATGTGTCTTAGAAAATGAATTTTAAAATACCATTTCATTCTGCCATGAACAAGCTTGTGGAGACCATTTCAGCACTAAGAAAACAGCTATTAAAATTTTACAATGTAGTTTCTATTGGTCAACTGTATTTTGAGATGCTTATATTTTTTGCTCTTCATGTGATAGGTGTCAACAAATGGGAAGCATTACGCAAAGGAACATGATGCTACTAAACCCAATTTTAGTGGTTGAGATTTTTTACGTATAAGATGTCGACTTTGTAGGACTCTTTCTATTTTCTTTTGGCCATCAATACATATTAGTCGTTGTTGATTACGTATCGAAATTGTTAGAAGCAGTTCCATGTAGAACCATTGATCATAAGGTGATGATTAGATTTTTGAAAAGCAACATTGTTTCACGCTTTAGATTCCCTCGACTAATAATCAGTGATGGTGGAGCCCACTTTTGTAACAAATCATTTAAAGCTCTTTTGACAAAGTATTCTATTACTCATAAAGTGGCGACCCCACATCATCCACAAACCAGTAGCCAAGTTAAGATCTCTAATCGAAAAATAAAAGCACATATTAGAAAAGACGGTGAGACCGGACAAAAAAGATTGATCATTAAGACTAGATAATGCATTATGGGCATAAAGAACGGCTTTCAAGACCCCGATTAAGATGTCACCTTATAGGCTAGTATATGGAAAAACTTGCTACCTACCTGTGGAACTCAAGCATCGTGCATACTGGGCCATCAAGAAATTCAACTTTGACATGTAGTAAGCTAACTAAAAAAGAAGATTACAGCTGGCAGAACTTGAAGAATTTTGTAATGATGTATACGAAAATGCCAAGATTTACAAGCAACGAATGAAAGTCTTTCATGACAAGCAAATTATGAGAAAATCTTTTACCCCAGGTCAGAAAGTGTTTTTATTCAATTCTTACTTGTACCTATTCCCAGGTCAATTTCCAGGTAAGTTACGCTCTCGATAGATTGGTCTATTTATAATTCACACAGTTTTTTCACATGGAGCAATTAAAATTAAGGATCCAAAGAACAGTGTCACTTTTAAAGTTAATGGTTAAATATTAAAGCCATATCTAGAGTACTAACCACATAGAGAGGATACCGAAATCGATTTAAGTGACCCGCCAAATTTGAACTGAGATTTATTTTTCTTTTTCCTTTTTTCTTTTCGGTGATTTAAATTTTTGTAAAAGTATGTTTATTTAACCATTTAGTTTTCTTTTATTACTTTTAATCATGTGTGCCTTAACGAGGCAGATTCTCTTGAACCTTCTCAAACAACTTCAATGTGTACAATCTCATCTGAAAAGCCAGATACGATTTTGTAAAATACATATTTGGGATCTACAATTTTCAGAGTTGGTATCCTACGTTGAGGATTTAGAAAGACAACTTAGATAAATTGAGGGAGGTATCAACGACATCCAACTAGAACTTGAGGTAAATTCAATAAGAGGATGATTTTGAAATTATTATTATTTTTTCTTTTCTTTTCTTCTTTGTGTTCTTTAGTTTGTTACCTCATTTAAGTGGCGGATAACGATACTCCATGACAATCAAAGTCGGTTACATCAGTTTCCCATAATAACTGATATTATGAAAAGAAGGTATAGACAGAAACGTGATTCTACCAAAGCTTTACAATTGATTTCCTTCACTTCTTTAAAATGACCTCCTTATAATCTATAAAGCTCGGTCTGAACGCATACGATTGCTTATGAGAAATAACGTCCCTACTGACATCCGTTGATTAATCGAGGCCAAAGTACGTTTGGCAGGTGAGTTACCTCCCAAATTTATTGCATACATGCCAGGTTTTGGTAAAGGAAATTACTTAAGAAAACGAAGAGCTCAAAAACTTCATGTTAATTGTCATAAGTGTACCAAGATGAAATGCGATAAAAATCCTTGTTCTTTAGGAATGATGTCGATAACATGGAAGATAAGATTCAATTCATTAGGGATAGCTTGAATAAAACTTCATTGGACGATGTCCTTTTGTCTCTTGAAATGCATCCTAGTGGATACGTACAAAGAGCAATTCTCCAGTTATGGCCATTATTTCAAAAAGAGCGTGTACGATATAGTCTCGGGAATTTGACTATAAACAACCTTGTTTGCCATTTTATTAGAAAATTGGATGGGAAGCCTATTCTCGACCCATAGAGGGCATTCAAGCCGTTTCTGGACATAAAACCAGAGGAAGATGTGAACCACAATCACAACTACCTATAAATATGCTTTTATTGTTATTTTATTTCACTATTGTTTTATCAATTGTATTCTTGTCTTTAATAACTGTTTGCTTTTTCTTTTTAATATTTCATTTTTAACTCTCGAGCCATGTGCTTTACGCGTTAATTGACATAGACATGCTACCTCATATACAGCTATGAACCATTGTCACCAAGATCCTTGATATATGATCTTTTTTTTTAGACTCACAAATTATTTTTGAGAAGCATCCCTATGGCAGCTACTCTCAATAAATAATTTAAGAACATTTGTGTGCACTCTGGGTTTAACTATGGCAAACATAAAGAGTTCGTTGAGGCAGCCATAGATCTTGGTCGAAGCATAGTAGAAAGAATTTACATTTGGTATATGGAGGAGGTGACCGAGGGTTATCAAAACTAGTATCAGAAACTGCTTATATAAGAGGGAACCAAATGTTAGGCATCATCCCAAGAAGCCTAAAACCGTTGGACTGTTTGTCTGATTCACTAACTGAAGAAGAGTTAGTCGTCTTAGGTATGCAAGAGAGAATAACTGAAATATTAAATCATGCTGATGCTTTTATTTTCCTATCAGGAGATCTTACAACTCTAGAGGCACTAATCACATTAGCATCTTGGGCTTATCTGAACATTCATCAGAAACCCATCAGTTTGTTAAATTTCAATAACTTTTATGATGATTTTATTGCATTTCTTAACCATGTAATTAAAAACAATTTCATCCTTTTCACAGCAAAAAAAAAAAAATTTATTTGTGCTTATACTACTAATGAGTAACTTGATCTGTTACAAGCTTATACACCAGAGTCAGATCCCAGGACCCTTGTATTGGAATGGCCAACTAATGATGGTAACAGTAGCCATAGTAAGAAGTACAAATTAGATTTAATTATCTGCTTGTAAATATTTTCTTCTGTGATGCAGCACCCAAGTGATGTCTTCTAAACCCCATATATTTATTTTCTTCTTTCAGACATTGAGGACAATGTTTCATTCTAGTTGGGGGGAGGGAATAGTTAACAATTGTGGAATATCTCAATCTTGGTGTAGTTTTTACTGATTTTTGTTGTAGAAACTAACTGTGGCTAAATTTTTGAGTCGAAGATGGTTGAATATGGAGTGTAGTGACTCTAGAAACGCATCTTTATATTTAAAAAAAAATTTCAGACATTTCTTTTAAGCTTCGACAGTCATTTTAAGTGTGATATTTCTAACTTCTTTTACCAATTAGTTTTTCTATGTCATTTTCACTATTCTGCATGCATAATTTTCATAACTAGAATAGGCTTAGGGGTAGAATTAAAAAAAAAATTGTGTGATCTTTTCACATTAGATGACATGATAACTTTCAAATTTTAGTATATGTATTATCTTTGGTTTTGAGTTATATTACACCATGTTTGTTACTTTACATATTAATGGTTGGAGACAAATATAAGTTGCTTGAATAAATGCACATGTTATAATAAATTCCAAGTGAGTTTTTGAGCTTGTCATTTTTCTTGGAGAGTAACCCTTTATGCTCATTTTTCATTCAGCTTAGCAGTTTATTATTTTATACATTATCTCTAAATTTTTTTGGAGTTAATGTTATCTAAAAAAATAAAAATAAAAAAAAAATAAAAAAAGTGTGTGTTGCTATATTTGAAGGTCCATCTAACTAGTAGATATAGAAGATTATTTAGAACTCTAAAAGATGACAGAAAGGCCATCTTTAATTCGTTTGAACCTTTCTAGCCAACCCTATTAATATGTATCTATAGTTAACCCTTTTTAGATAACCCTATTATAAAGGATTTATAATAAAAACATTTATTGTGTCTTTCGACTTATGTTTCTTGATAATTATTTGACATTGGGTATATTGAGATGTAGTAATATTTGTTGATGGTTGTACTAAAAATCATTCTTTGGTCTTATCTTAAATCTTTAAAATTTATTTATTTCTTTCTGGAGTGGCTTACTTTGTTTTTAAGACATTTCATATAATACAATTGTATGGTCATATGATATGGGTGCCTAACCCATAAGGACTAATTAAAAAGACATGTCCTTGGCATAGTAACGGCATGAGTACACTATTGGTTTACAATTACAAGTAGAGATGGGAAAGAGGCCCGAACCTCAACATTAAATATGTTGGCCACATTAGGCTGAGCTTCGAATTGGGTTGCAGGGGAAAAACATTAAGCCTATTCTAAAGGTAGGCAATTTTTTTTTTAAAAAAATAAGATTTCTTTCACTGCAACAGACATCTTTATGCAGCCTTATTCACCATAAAAGATTTGTTTACGCATGTTCAATGTACTTGATTGCCCTCACTTTTCTCATTTTAAAATGATTACAATAGCCATCAAGATAACCTAAAATTACAAATACAACATTTATTTTCTTTTTTTCTCTCACAATTTCCCTCTTTTTCCTTTTTTTTTTCTCATGTCAAACAACCATCATAATAGATTTTTCGTAATCCATTCTTGTCTTCATAGATTTCACCCAGCAAATACCCACCCAATTCTCAAATTCAATCATTGCAAGAGAAGCAGCAGTAACCTCATGAGACGTGAGTAAAGAGAAATTCATACGAGCAGCATTGTTCATCATGCTATAAAATGGAGTCAATTACCAAATCTTCCATGGACTCTAACATCCCCAGTACATAAATAACAAGGCAATAAAGCATGATTAATATCTTCAAGTCCATCATCACACCTGTAACATAAGAACCTAATGTAAATTCTTCTTTTGTAAAGATTCAAAGATTGTTGGTATAGATAGAGACCAAAAATATTTCCACCACATAGATTTATTACTAGAAAATTGAAGGTAAAAAATACTCGAGGAGTCAATTTCCAAAGGATAAATTTTGGCATAACCCCCTTCTGAAGTGACAATCTTTAAACCGTCCTCTTATTATTGAAAACATCAAGCTATTTCTCAAAACTCATTATCTTTAACCATTGACTCATAAAAGTATGAATGTACCCCTACTTTAACATAACATTCTTGTAATGACATTATAAAGCTTAAAAAAAAGTTGATGTATGACTAATCATTGAAAAATAAAAAAAGTAGTTAATATATGATTAATCATTAAAAAATGAAAATTTTAATTATTAAAACATTAATATGTAAACAGTGAAGAAGAAATTAAAAAATAAACTATTAAAATGACTTAGTAAACCTAAATAAATTGATAGTTTTCCTAAATTAGACATGTTAGTTAAGTAAATTACAAGACATGCCATCATATGTAAATCATGATAATGCCATCAAGATTAAATTTTAAAATGATAAGCCATGCTATCTTTGTCTTTTTCTTTCACTTTTCTTCATCTTTTTCTTTCATTTTTTTTTCTCATCATTACTCCCCTTTCATTTGTTTTTTTTTTTCATATCCTTACTCCTTCATCTTTTTCTTCACTTTTTTCTTTCATGTACATGACAACCATACAACCATTATTCAAATCTAGTCTCACATTAAATCAAAATTAAAACTTAACTTTGATATATTAGAATCCAAAACCCAAAAATTAGAATATATAAAATCCAAAACCAAGAACAATCAATCATCTATAAAGAGATTGAAAATATTGGGTGAAAGTCACAGGCAAAATAAAAAATAACAACGAGCATTTAATTTTGTTGAAATTAACAAAAGAAGGTAGAATTAGATGGCTGTGTGTGTTTGTGCAAGTGGGTTTTAAAGCTACCTTCAACAATGATGAATTTTGAAAAAAAAAAGTTAGGAAAAGAAGGAGAAAGAGAAATGAAGAAACAATAGCAAAAGTGAACTTTGTCAAAATCCTATCCAAATTAATGCATCAATAAGAGTGCTACAGGAATTAGGATGATTGAAGGTGTGCAACTTTCGGTTTTGGGTTTGGCTATTTCTGAAAATGGGTTCAAAAGAGTGGAGTCTGTTATTCCTCTAATCTGTATGATTTGTTTTTATTAGAAGATTAATATTTTGAGCTTAATGAATGAGCAAAGAATTAGAAGATTTTTAGGTTCCGAATGATGAAGGTGGTTTGGTGAAACTCCAATAGCATTTTTATTTTGTTCTTTGATTGTTTTTTTATATCTATATTTTTTTTAAATACCTTTACAAAATGAAAAAAGAATAATAATGATAATAATAAAAAAATATGAAAAAAAGGTAAATATTATTTTTTTCCATTTGTAGCTTTTAATTAATTTCTATATTTTTAAAAAATAAATTTTTTTAATAAAAAAAGGTAAAATTTAATCTGTTAAAAAAAATTAGTCATACAGGCACAAAATAAAAATATTTTAAAGTATTAGGGAGCATACTATGAATATTTAAAATATTTATGTGTGTTTGAAAAACCTAGAAAGATTTGGACCATTGAAAATTAGTCTACCTAGGTTTGAACTTTTCTGTTAATTGACTGTTAGGAAAATATGCAAATACTATTTTATCTTTTTCGCCATTAAAAATAACAGAGAGATAACGAGTTTTAAGGATAATTTGATGTTTTCAATAGTAAGGGGGCGGTTTGAAGATTGTCACTTCACAAGGGGGTAGGTCGAAATTAACCCATTTTGAAATTTAGTTGCAATTGAGGATTTGGGGAATAAAAGGTTGGGGTTGTTGAGTTTTTTTAAAATGAAAAAAGAAAAAGAAAAACAAGGATAATTTTGAAAATACATAAGATAATTGAGAAGTGAGGGTTGCTAAGATAAAGCGAGAAGATCAAATATCACTTATTAGTATATATTACATACTCACTTGTCGAGCCTATTAATTTTGTGAGTTATACTATTTGCACCCATGCAAAACTCTTTTAAAACCCTTATTTATTTATTTATAATTTTTTTAAAAAATGACATCTACATCCCTAAGGTTTGATGAAATGGTTACTAACACTTGTAAGTTTTCAAAAAGGGCTACCAAGACTCCCTTTTGACCATAATACCCTTTACCTATATTATCCCAAAAAAATTTACTCTTATAATAAATAAAAATATAATATTAAAACAAATGTAATAACATTTTAAAATAATTTCAATATTTAAAAATCTATTAGATAAATTTTGTTTTATTAAAGTAAATTTTATAATAAATATAAATATAATATTAAAATAAATATATTAAAATTTAAATTATTTTGAATATTATTTAAATAATACTTTTAACATTATTAGTATGTGAGATTTTTTAATTGTAAAATATATTTAAGACAAATATTTATTTAAAATCTCGATAATAAATACAAATATATTATTAAAATAAATACAATAATTTACATATTTAAATTTATTTAAATTTATTAAAATATTAAAATATTTTAGTATTGTTAGTCTACTACATAGATTATATTATTTATATAATATTTTATTCATTGAAAATTTTAAAGACAATTTTCTTGGGATAATAGAGGTAAAGGGTATTATGATTAAAAAGAGATTTTGGTGTCCTTTGTAAAAAATACTTAGGGTTGTTGGTGACCATTTCTCCAATCCTTAGTAGTGTAGATGTTTTTCTTACTAATTTTTCCTTTCATATTTGATAACAGGTTGTTTAAATTCACACTTTTTCCCTATAAAGAAAAAACATAATAAAGAAACCACTGGTTTATTAAGTAAGCTTTAAATATACATATTACAGTATTTGATTCTCTTATTAAAAATAATGCATAGAAGTTTGCTGTAAAACAAAAAAGGCATGTTCAAGATACAAAAAGCACATGAATAATTTTTTCATATATAATTTGAGAATGCACAAATAATTTTTCATTGTGGGAGATAGTCCAAATTTAAAGGAATATTCATTAGCAAGACAAGAATTCAAGATTAAATTTGAAAATGCTTTGGATATGAAGAGTGAGATAAGCACTCAGGACCTTAAGAGAAGTGAGATAGGGTTTGTGGAGAAACAAAAGTGTATGGTTATATTGTTTTTTTCATATTATAATTGACATTATAATAACTTTTAATAGATTATTCTAAGAGATAAAGTTTCATAAGGATTTTATGGAGGTGCTATCTTTTTTTTTTTGAATTATGTGAGACTATTGTTCAAAGCACAACTCATATTACACGGGAGTATAATTGATATTTATAATAAGATAATTATTATGACTAGTTTACATTAAATTTTATATATTACTGTTTAAATTTTTGTTCTATCTAATATTCAAGAGACGTTAACTTCACTCATATTTTGAAAGAAAAAAAATTACCTTTATTCAAATTTGAGAAGGATTAAACCCCTACATTGGAGGTGCTATTAATGCAACTATATGTTATCAATTTTCATTAAAAAGAAAAATCCCAACCTGAGTTGAAGCCCAACCCTTGCCCATCTGTTACTAGCCAGTGGCATCCCAACCCTTTTCTCCTTCTAAAGATGTGGCAATAAGGCCGAATAAAACTTTTTGATTTGGTACTACCATCTCTTAATTAATTAACAACGTTATGCTTATTTAGATGAAATACTTAATTTATATTTTAATTAATATATCACAAAAATTTATTACATAAATTAAAAATAATGAAACCCATAATTATTTACAGCTTGAATCAATTAGATAATAACACATTACTTATTATATTAGTTAAAATATAAATTAAATACCTCAATCAATTAAATAAGTATAATCTTATTATTTTTTAATCTTTAATATTTTGGTATAAACCCTAGAAATAAGGGACGCTATTTTTGCAAGAACCCTAACTGCTAACTAGTAAAACTGGCGGCATGCCACGTCGGATAGATGTGTGTCCGTACTTGAACCTTGATGGATAACTCGCGCAGACTCTGGAAACAGATAGTCAGTCGATAGACAGTGAAAAAGAGAGAGACTCCCGCACAACACAACAGATGGCTACCATTTCAGTTCCACTCTTTCATAACACTTCATCCCTCCAACATTTATCCACTATACGCCACCGTTTTCACTTTCCCAGATCCTCCCATTCACCCGTCACAATCGCTTGCTCCGGTAAGACTTCCAACTGTTGAACTCTTATGCTTAAAGATGAGAGAGATGAGAGAAATTTGCTCTCTTTCTCTACCCACCCACTCTCTCTCTTGCCTTTTTTTCTTTATTTTTATCGTCTTTCTCTCATCTTTCTCTACATTTAGCATTTTGCTGATTTTATATCTGGGGACTTGGATAAATTACTGTGATGGGTATTTAATATCTGTTATTATGATGATGAACAGCTAGAAGAAATTCTTCAGAGTCCAAGGAGAGCTTTTCTCATTTAAAGGAACTTAAGGGCGTGGCTTGTGGCTTTCTTGCTGCTTGGGCTGTAACTGCTGCCTCACCTGTCATTGCTGCTAATCTGGTGAATGCCACTTCCATTTCTTTGTAATTACATGAGCTTGGAAATAGAAATTAACTACTTATGGCTTTGCATTCGTGCAGTAGATTCTTGGCATTATTACTTATTAGGCGTCTTTAGCAAATTAAAATGTTTCTAGTTTAATTATGATAACTAGTTATTTAGAGGCTGCAGCAGAATACAAGATTGTAATATCTGGATTCGCCCTGCAGAGGCTGCCTCCGCTTTCAACAGAGCCTGATCGTTGTGAGCGTGCATTTGTTGGTAACACGATTGGTCAAGCAAATGGTGTTTACGACAAGCCAATTGATCTGCGATTCTGTGATTACACTAATGAAAAATCCAACCTCAAGGGGAAGTCTCTTGCGGCAGCACTCATGTCTGATGCAAAGTTTGATGGTGCAGACATGTCGGAAGTTGTTATGTCAAAGGCTTTCGCTGTGGGAGCAAGCTTCAAGGGTAAGTTTTTATCTTATGTTTACAGATGTGTGACAACTATTTAGAAAAAAGAAAAATGAAAATGTTTTGTCCGGGGATACCTTATCTGCAGATTATTAGTATTTTAAAATGGGTAATATTTTGTTATTTATATGCTTGATTGCACCTGATTCAAATCCTATGAAACTAGAAACATCGAACTCTTTTCTAAGTAGCATTTTGTGTTTATCCATCACTTGGAAAGGAGTCTAATTGAGGCTCTGAGATGACAACTCTATCCATGGGGTTGGTTAAATATACATATTTCAATTGCATAATAAAATAATGATAAGGTCAATGCTTTCAATTTCATGTAATATCTAAACTTCTCCTAAGGTTCAGGCGCATTGATAATCTCTACAAATTAAAGATTAAGCATATTTGCATGTACCAGTTATTTCTGGATGAGTCTACTTTATAGATTAGGTATCAACTAGTGCTAGAGTTTTCATGTTTTGATTCTTGGGTTAAAGTTTTCATGCTTGAAAACCAGAACTAGCAAATTCCTTATTTTAAAGGTACGAAATGCTATCCAATTTTCAATTTTGTTAGTTACAACAACTAGGAAGATCATTTTGAAGCTTTACTATGAACTGGATACATATTAGTTATATGAGTAGGACAGAGCGGTCAAATTTGTGCTGTCTCGGAAATCTGACAATCTCGTCCTTTACCAATCAAGACATTCAGTTTCATGAAGAGTATCAATGTTTTGAAATTGACAAATCCTTCAAAATAAGGAGCATATATCTGTCAGAAGTAATTCTAAAAGCAATTCAATTACCTTGACTGGAATATTTGTTTTGAAAGAGCTCTCCATCGTAAAATTTAACAGAGACTTTGATTTGAGCAGCCAAAACCAAAGAACCCTGAGGAATTCACTAACAGCACCAACTTTCCTTTGGCTATATATGTTGAGTAATTCCCATGTGGTTTTGTTATGCAAATTTGAAATGTACAAAATTACAACATAGGCTATGTATTGAATGACACAGGTGTAGACTTCTCGAATGCTGTTTTAGACCGGGTAAATTTTGAGAAAGCACATCTTGAAGGAGCTGTTTTCAAGAATACTCTATTATCTGGCTCCACATTTGATGAAGCTCAACTACAAGATGCAGTTTTTGAGGACACAATTATAGGCTACATTGATCTGCAGAAGCTGTGTACAAATACAACTCTCAGTCCTGATGGAAGAGCTGAATTGGGATGTCGATGAAGCGATGACCACCTTGTTGTTAAATGATTATGAAGGCCATGATATACGTTGACAGTTTTGTCCGGTCATGGTAAATAATTTATTCTGAAGGAAAATGTGAGTTATCCCTTTCTGTTTTATGCCCATTGTATGTTTCGTTGATAGAATCAACAGCATGAAGAGGAAGGCTATAACAACTTGTGAACTGCATAATTTTCTTGCTCTTAAGAATCTTTAAAACATATTGTTCACTTATTTTGAATACAATATATTAACATTGTGCTTTACTTCTGTATTAAGGGATGAAGTCATTCTCCCTTTAAGTTCTAGTGAGAATATTGCAGTTATTAATTTGCAATGAGCATTTCTGGGTGTTGTCCATGGATATCATTATGGGTGGTCTGACTTAAAGTTCTAATAAATTATTAATTGGGTTAGACTATTTGAATGCACTAAAATACTTTACAAGCCCACTTTTCCACAAAATCTTTTATAACTAAAATACTGACAATATAAATTATTAATGTAAACAAACTAATATGATTCAATAAAAATATTTTTATTCTGTAAATTCATTTTTAACTATTTAAAAATTTGTCAATAATCAACCATTTTTCTTCTTAAGTCTTAAAGTGTATTTTTTAGGAATATCAAACGTATTTGCAGCGTATTTGCTTTGGAACACTTGAAAAATCTTCAATTTGGTTAAACTAAAAGCAAACATAAAAGCCAAACAATTAAAGGCTTATACACGACACAATATCATGTCAAGTCTGCAGGAATCAAACTTCACTACATGCTGGAAAGCGGCAGACTGCAAACTCAATCTTGCCTACACACTAACAATGCATTCCACACCAGAGTGGAATCCTCTTCTTTTATACACCAAAAAAAGGTCAAGTCTCTTTTAGTTTATTTAGTAAAATAATGTAATGTAAGATAACTTAATTATGTGAGAGGTATAATTGGTATTTAGGTGGGCATGCAGAACAAATTCTTAATTTTTAAATTTCATTGAGCAAATAGATGTGAAGAGTATTTTAGTAGGTTCAAATAGTTTCATTCACATTAATTATGAATTTGAAAAGTTTCAAAACCAAGGTATCTGTTGTAGTAATATCATATAGTAACCACCACGATACTTATCGGGATTAGTTAGTGGGTTCAAATAACCCCACTCATATTAATTATGAATTTGAAAAATTTAAAAACAAATGCATCTGGTGTAGTAGTATTGTAGCATCCTCCACGATACTGACCCAAGTTAATTAGTAGCTTTAATTGACCCACCTTATTAATTATAAATTTAAAAAATTTCAAAACCAGCAAAACTGGAGTGGTGGTATCATAGTACTCTCCCACGGTACTGATCGGGATCTGATTTTCCGGATGCGCATTTTTCAATTACTTAAGAGCACCCTCAGACTTTGTTCTCTTTTGAACCAAATCTTGGCTCCCCATTACCACTTCGATTAAAATTATAGTATAGCCTTGAGGTTTACTGATTGCCTGTCGAGTCCCATAGGAATTGGAATTTGTGTCCTTGATAGTTAAATGTACAAGCCCACCGCTGGACTAGTGTGACATAAAATTACAATTTAGATTCATGGGTATTTTTAAAATTAATGTGATTTCTTGTTTATTTCATTATTTTGAGAATTATTAGATTAAATGGAGTATTGAAAATATCCCCACCCTTATCCATCAATCCATCTTCGATTTTAGTTATATTCAGTTGCATTTGTTAGAATCACTCTCCATCAATAATCCTTTAGCGGGATTGCATGGTCAGACAACATAATAAGCCGATCTCTTCCTCTTATTTATCGTAATATAGGATATAGAATACAATAATATCTTTTCATTTGAAGGCGTAAAAAAGCAACAATAATAGATGAAATACATAAAACTTTATGTCAGTGTCAACAAAAAAAACAAACCATAGACATATCATATATATTTAGTTTCAAATTAGTTAATTATTAATTTATTATATTAATTGAGTCTTATAAAACAATTTTTTTTGAATATTTATTACATAAAAATTATTATTTAGTCGAGGTTATTATTTTATTAAGAATAAATTTAACTAGATTCTACGTGATATATCAAAGGAATGACTCTTAACCATATAGGTATTTTGGTAATTCTACAAGACTGTGCTAGTTACAAGGAGCTCCTATTTCTAACAAATAAACAGATCCCAAGAGACCTCACTTATGAGTAACTTTAAGAGATCTGAAACGGAAAGGGCAACATAGAACTGTTAATTCCCCTTTGTAATGTTTCTTGCTCAAATGAGTATTCCAAAAGCAGCTGCATCTTGCATATATTTCATTCATAAGAAAAGAAGATATTCTCATATTCCTCTTCAGCATATATATATATAATTATAATTATATGCCGTTGATGCTTCTGCTGGCTGAGATGCTCATTTGAGCTAGAAGTGTTATGAGTGGAAGAAATTAGATGATTTTTACCTTGCTCTTCTTCATCTTTCTTTCGACCTAAGAGAAAAAAAAAGGCTTCAGGTAAGTTCTGAATCTCTCTCTTTCTTTTTCTTGTAGCTCTGGTTTTTGCCTTAATATTTTATTAATCTCATCATTGACTGATAACGTTTTCATTCTTGAAATTACCAGTGGCCATTTTTTTTTTAAACGTTTTAACTTTTCTGATATGATACACACGTCAATAATTTAGTCACTTCTCTAACTTGTGATAATCAGATCTGAATTTCGTAATTTTTAAATTTAATTATTCGTCCAAAACAACAACATTTTCTATGCACACATCATGAAAATGGTTACAGTATTTTCTAGTTTAAAGACATCATTTTGATCTGAACAAGCAAAAAGTCTGTTGGATAAGTAAGTGAACTTGATATTTCCATGCGAGATCAAGATTCCTTCTTATAGGTTGATTATTGCTTAATAGATAAGATTATGAAAGTATCTTTTTAATATTATATATTGTAGCCTATTTAAATTAAAATATATACTTGAAGTCAGTATGAGAATGCATTCCCACAGCGACTAAGAAGATTTGACCCCTCCATTTTAAAATTAAAGGAGGAAGGTGCCAATGTTCTAAAAAAACTTGAATCGTTTATCATAAAATCAAGAAGAGAAGGTACCAATCAATTTAATCAAAGAGTTATTAACCATTATAAAAATAATTAAATTTTAATAATAATCACATTTATAAAATTATAAAAGAAACATACGTCAGAGCTCAAATTATAAGAGGACTCTAAATACTCTGTTTTATCTAATTTTTTTTTTTATCCAAATTGCCAACCATGGCGATAAATGAATGATTGTTTGCTGAACGACAACCCTGTGGATAGCAGTGCCAATCAAATTAGGCTTCGAATTTCAAAATAACAGCTGGTCATGACTTAGCTTTCCATTCTTGATGAATATAAATTTATAATAGCGACGACTTCTCTATCCATCACAGCTATATTTGAACGGAGAAAGGGTTGAATTATATATATCTTACCCACACCTGCAATAATTGAATAATAACAAAACATTTCATTTCTGATCACTATTATCTATCTAGTGGACCCTGACTTATCAACAGAGACCGCTCATGTTGTGTGTCCCTCTTTTGTCACACTGTTAGCTAAGGCTGTTAAACATGAGAAAAAATATATATATACAAAAACTATCGACCGCTCACGGTGCGTCCCTCTTTTGTCACACGGTTAGCTTGGCCGTTAAAGTAAGGGGGGAAAAAAGGAAAGAGAAAAAGAGAAAACTATCAACCGCTCTTAGTGTGGTTGTGGACAGTCTTGTGATTAAAAAATTAAGTTATTTTGATGCACTATGACAAACTTATTATAACAATTAAACTAACAATTAGACACATTCAAAAGATGATATGTTAATATATCGATAAATACTCTCTAAATATGGGAGGTATCCAAAAATTATTTTTTTGTCAAAATTTTTATTGAAAATATATATTTATGTATATAGTAATAATTTTTATTTTATTATCACAATTTTTTTCTACAGTAACAGTAATTTTTAAATTATAATACCTCAATACTATACAAGACTTTTATTAACTATTGAACAAATTTAAGTATTTGTCATTGGTAAAAAAGTTTAAGGATTTGGCTAATTTTGAAAACAAATAGTTTTTTAACTTTTTATTTGAATACTACATCATATTACTGTTGGTAAAACCTTGGGCCAGGGTTTGGGTCTAGCAATGCCCAAACCCAGCCATGATGTAATTTTTAGACATCCAGGCTGATCTTAAAAAGTTTGACATTGGGCCGAGTTTTTTAATCCAAGTTTTTATACCCAAATTTATATTTTTTAATATTATATATGTATATTTTTTTTAATTTTTTTAATTTTTAATTTTTAATTTTATTTTAATGAAATTGGACATGAAAATGTTATCTTTAAATGTTTAAAACTTTATATATATGTAATAGAGAGATTAAATAAATATAATTATTTAAATAATAGATATTTTATAATAATTTTCAATAAAATATAGGTTCAGACTAGGTCTCAGACTTATCAAATGATGTTTTATACTAGTCCAGCTTGGCTTCATCAAGGATCAGGTATTCACTCGGGTCTGATTTAGGTTTAGATTGGGTGGGTATTTTTAACAATTCTACATTACATAGTACAATAAAATATTAAGAAATGTTTCAAAAGCTCACAAAATTAGAAGCCCAATGGGGGGCGGGGAAACAAATACTATGCCCACACACATAAAGAAAACGTGAACCTTTATTTTATTTTTTAAGAGCTATTCGGCATTGACTAAGGAGTGATTGCAAAAACAAACTCGGTCATCATAACATCATTTGGCAAGAAGAATTAGGGTCTATTTGGAATTGCTTTTGAGAAGTTATGATTAAAAAGTGAAAAATTAATTTTAGTATTTATTAAAATTTTCTCAAAAGATTACTTTTCATAAAATTACCTCATTTTACATTATATTTTTTGAAAGAAAGAAAGGAATATCTCTTCAAAGTTTGATTTTAATAATCATTTTATACTTAACTCAATTTCATATATATTTTCACATTTATTATAAAAATCTAAAATTATCCTTATCTAATTAGGAATAAAATTCAATTAGGAAATAAAACTATTAAATGTAAAAAGATTATTACTATTACTAATTATATTGATATAACAATATAAAAAATAAAATTAACAAATTAAAAATTATTTTAGTAATTAATTATTATATATACACAATTGATACACACACACACACATGTTTATTGATTAATATTAGAAAGTGTACATTTAACAAAGGTTAAAATTATCACTTTCACTTATAATGTTGATAACACATCACTAACCCATTGTATAAATTGTCTATTTTTATTTACTTTTAAGTATGATTTTTTTTGTTTTGTTATCTACAAATTCATTGTGCTTGGATCTAAAAAAACAAATGTGACATTTGGATTTTAGAGACTCAAAAGCTTTTAGAAGAATTGCTAGCCCTTTGATCCAACATTAATTTTGAAAGGCTGATATCGTACCATGTATCTAAGCTCACACACACCTCATTGCCCTAAATCATTTAGCACTCATCAATTTAGTGATTCAATCACCTTGATGAAAGCTCCAATGGAGGGTCCTGATTTGACTTCATTTGTAGTCACTAATTATATTGAATGCAACATTCCATAATGCATTAGAATGGTTGCAATTTTGGACCTTGGATTGTATTATTAAAGCTCATCTGAAGGTTATGGTTGCAAATTCACCAAAATATCATGTAAATGCCCACAGTTGATGAAATTCAAATTTGACTATGTAAAGGTAGGATATCTTACAAATGAGATATGTAGTTAATAAGAAGAAAATTTTCTCTTTTCTTTTTGTTTTCAATTTTCTTATATTATTAAAAAATTTATTAAATAAAATGAGTATTTTGCTTGCCAATATGAGTGGTTAATTTTCTAAGCAACGATAAAGGGTGAAGCTTAAGGATTCAAATTGTGGATTTAGTTACTTTTTTGAGTTTAAAGTTTATTGCTTTTAATTACATTATAAGTTGCATTTCTACTATTTGTTTTCATTCCATATTTATTTGTATATCTAGATCCCCTTGGAGCTATCTAGATGTATAGACCTAATGTTAATATACAAATACAGTAATGAGAATACTCCAATACAACTGTGGCACATTACATTTTTAATCCCCCATAATTATTCATAGAATAATTAATTAAGAACTAAGTTGCACAATAGTCAAACTAGTAAAAAATGAAAAATATAAATGTGGTAAAGTATTACGACCATGATTTGAACACTAAGAGTAGATCTTGTAATCTTCACACAATTTGATTTAGACTATTCCTTCTAAACTTTTTTTTGCAATTATTTTCATTTAATAATCAATTATCATATTTGAAATTTATTGTGGTTTGATCTGAACTTATTAAGTTATATTATAATTAAACACTCTTATATTTAGGAGTAATCAATTACTTTTGAGTCATGTCAAGTTTTTGACGTGGTTACCAAGAAATTTTCAAATTAGGTGTCAATTTCATTGTTATTTATTTATATTTTTTTGCATTCAACATTCTCTTTTAACCTTTATTGTTGCTTTCTATTTCTCCTTGCAGTCACTTTTTTGTATACCTTTTACAATTTAAATGTAAAATTTGAGTTAACTTGTTCATTTTTCTTCCCAGTATTTCCTATAAAATTTGTCAGAAACTTCAATTTTACATAAAAGTCCTTGCAAATCAATCATTGAGCCCAAATTTGACATCTGGTTGGAACTTGGACCGATGGATTATAACTTATCCTTAGACCTTTATTACAAAAACTTGATAGACTCAAAAGTGGTTGATTACTCATAAATATAAGAGTGTCTAGTTATAATATATTTTGATGAGTCTGAGGTCGAATTGCAAGGGATTTGGAAATATGGTAATAAATTATTAAAACTAAATAATTACAGAGATATAAGTTAAGAAGGGATAGTCTAAATCACAAAGTGCTTAATTACAAGATCCACTATTGGTATTCAAAGCATAGTCATAATAATATCTTATATATATATATATATATATATATTAACTAGTTTGAATATTGTGTAACTTAATTGTTAATTAACCAATCTATGAATAAATATGGGAATTAAGTACATGACGTGCCACAGCTGTATTCAAGTGTTCCTACCACCATCTTGGTGGGCCAATATTAGGTCTAATCACCCACACAAATCAAGGGATCTAGATCTAAAAATAAATATGAAATATAAATAACCGATATAAAATACAACTTGTAAACATGTAATTAAAAATAATAAACTTTAAACTCACTTAGGAGAGTAATTAAGTTTACCGTATGAATCTTTGAACTTTAACCTTTACCTTAGCTTAAAAAATTAACCATTCATATTAACAAACAAAACACTTATTGTATTTAATAAATTCATGAAAGTACAATGCAAGGAAATTGAAAACAAAAGGAAAGAGAAAAATCTCTTCTTATTAACTATATTTTCCTAAAATTTCACTTCAGATTTATACTAAGTTTCTCTACAAAACTCACTTAACACCACACACCTCATTTGTTAGATCTCTTGTCTTTTTGTAAGCAAATTTTGATTTGGCTGAGTGTGGGCATTTATGATATTTTAATGAGCTTACAACCACAACCTTTAGATAATTAAACTCTAATAATACAATCTAAGGGTCTAAAATTGAAATCATTATGGCTCATTATGAAATATTAGATTCAACATAATCAATGGCAACAAATGAAGTCAAATTGGGACCCTCCATTAGATCTTTCTCAAGGTGGTTGATCTATTAAATTGATGAGTATTAAATCTAGAGCAATGAAATGTATGTGAGCTCATAAACGTTGTATGATCTAAGCCTATCAGAATTAATGTTGGATTGAAAGGTTAGTAATTTTTTCAAAGGCTTTTGAGTCTTTGGAATCCAAATTTCACATTTATTTTTTTTTTCCGATCCAAGCACCATTAATAGATATTCCTATAAAGCACGGAAATCATATTTAAAAACAGATAAAAATAGATAATTCATAAAAAGGGCTAGGGATTTGTAAAAATGATACAATTGTTAATGTTATCAATATTGTATGTGAAAAATGACAATTTTAACATTTTTTAACTTTACACTTTCTAGTGTTAATCATTTACAAATGTGTAAATATATTTTATTTAACATTATGTCCATTTTAATACATCATTTGCATTCTTACAATAATTCAATAGTAAAATTTACAAAATACATATTACTATTTCTAAAACTTACAACACTTTTCAAAACAAAATTCATGAAGTCTTCAAATGACTCTCTTCAAAGTTGATTATTTATGCCGTATAATTAACAATAATTATTTTAAAAGTTACAGTATTAGCAAACAATATTAATTCAATTGAGCCCATTTGAACCCACAATTTTTCTCACTATATTCTCTTTTTAAATAATATTTATATTAATTAGAAAATATTGGATAAATTTACCTAAATAACCTTGTTCTCTATTTCTCTATCCCACCCATTTTCTCTTCCTCTTTTTTTTTTTTCTCATTTTCTCACCATTCTTTTCCTTTTGTTATTATGATAGATTACAAATGAATATGAGTAATAGTGAGACAATTGTTCAAATAGATATTTTGTAACCTATCAAGAATAAAAAGGAAACAAGACACATTGTCAAATACAATTTTTATTTACCATGAAAAATAAAAGAATTTTTGTGATGCAATTTTTCATAAAGAAAAACTAACACCACCTAATTTGTATTTAAAGTTAATGATGTAGATTAATAAATTCTTCATTTTAATCACCGCAAAGAAAATGTTTTAGATTTTGACAAGATCTTCTACAATTAGTAAATTATCCATTTAAAACAATGATTTAGGTTGAATATTATTTTTAAATAAGTTATTATAAGCTCTAGAATCAAAAAGATAAAAATATTTGATGGTTTACTCATAAAGAAAAAAGAATTAATGGCTACAGGAAATATGACAAGAGAGTTCAATTCACAAACAACCGTGGTAAAGGGAGATTTTTTTTCAGTGAAGTTGAAGAAGAAAGAAATTAGTGACGGTTAACTTGAGAATTTTGAAAATTAAAATTTTAATAATAAATATATTTTTTCAAATGAGTTTATAGTTTTACTCTATTCTTTATTATCATTACTGTCCTAGAGGTATGCCTAATCTCGATGCAACCTTTCACGTTTTAAAATTAGCCTTTTAGGGGCCCCTCATGCCTCCACATTCATACATTCAACATTATAGATGGAACTGCCACATCTTTAAATCCTTTTTAATTATTTTTAAAATTAGTAAATAATATAAATTAATTACTTTTATTAAATAATGAAATTTTTATTTTATATTGAATATTAACTTTGCAATTATTTTTAATTAAAAAAGTCTGTATGCATATTATTTTGTAAGCACAAAAACTTAATTTATACAAAGACTGATAGCACATTAAAAGAAATGATACAACTATTATTAATGAAAGAAGACTGAATCATTCAATAAAATAATTATTGACAATCATTCTTTGGATTGATTGATAATTTTATTTCTATCATTGTTTGATTCTCATAAGTGGGAATGAATTTTTGTTAGGATCTCCATGAAAGGACTCAACAAACTAGCTTACAAGTAAGACCAAGGCCTTATTGGCGCATTCAACTCCTACTTGTAGAATATTTGTTGACATATTGACACAATTATTGACAATCTATATTTGTAGGGGTATTCGTGAATCGAATTTTATGGATGGGACAAAAAATTAGATTCAATCTATAATTTTACATGAGGATTTAACATAAATTTACTATTATTTTGTGAATAGGAAATAAGAACAAAATCTAACATAAAAATAATTTTAATACTAATTAAATTTAGATTGAAATAAATTAAAAGTAAAGGATGCAAGCAAAGCCCATATCAATATTTTAACCTCCACTTTCTTGAGGATTCGAACTCAAGTGACTAGTTAAATAAAACTACTTAAAACCTATTCAATTAAGTCTTGAGAGCCAAATTCATTAACCATTTAAATCAACTAGGGCTTCATTTAATTGTTTATTTATTTAATTTTTTTTTTGTTTGTGTTATACTATTATTAGGCATGATAAAATATGGGTAGCTTCAATTTAACTTAATTAATGGCTTATTTGTTATATTTACCAATAGTGCCATACGTAGAAATTTTTTGTTTTTTAGTTTAAATTTAAAGTAAAATCATATTTTTATTTTATTTTATTTATTGTAGATTTTAAGATTTTCAATCCACTCAGGATTTTACTGACTGAATTTTTTCGGATTGAATGTGCATTTGGATTAGGAGCAAATGAAGTTGAGCAAAAATTTAAGTGAACATAAATCAACAGGAAAATCACGGAAAGTGAGGGAATTTTTTTTTACAAAAGAAGCAGACAAGAAATTGAAGTTTAATTAGGGGGATAGAAAAGGCAACTGGTTATTGCTCCTTCAAAAGCTTATAAAAATATATATTTGCTTTTTCTATAGCTTCACGCCCTTGCTAAGAAAAGATTATTCCTTTACCTGAATCGAAGCAACATGTCGCACAACCCTAATATTATCAGCAGCATTGTAACTTAATTTTTAGAAGCAATCAACGAGTATCATTTATAAAATATTTAGCAAGCTTTCCCATCAGACACGCAAAATAAATTACAAATGATGGATAGCAGATGCAAAGAAAAAGCTAAGATATTCGAAGTTAATGTAAAGAGTAAGGGAGCCTGCATGCTCTCTCCATTCACAAAGAAAAGCATCTCAAATCTCCATTAATTTCGTCAACCATACTGCTTCACTAGCTCCTACGTACTCTCAACTCAGCATCTCACTACATCAATCAATGGACAAAGCTCAAATCCCATTTCCCACTTTCACAATTTTGCTTCTTGTTATTGTATCAATATCACTTATCCACGGTACCTAATTGCCTTTAACAACTCCATGTTAATTTGGCCTAAAATAATAAGACTGATGCCATTCTTTTTTTCCCAACAGGAAGCGAAGGAAGCATTGGAGTCAATTATGGCACAGTTGCAGACAACCTGCCTCCACCAACTCAAGTTGCACATTTCCTGCTAGAATCTACCATCATCAATCGGGTCAGGCTCTTCGACGCCGACCCAAAAATGATCCGAGCCTTTGCTCACACAGGGATTGCAGTCACAGTCACTGTCCCTAATGATCAAATCCCCTACTTAACTAAGCTAACCTTTGCTCAGCTATGGCTCAAAAATAATATCCAACCTTACACTCCCGCCACAAACATTGTCCGCATTTTGGTTGGCAATGAAGTACTATCAACGGCCAGCAAATTGTTAATAGCAAGCCTTGTCCCCGCCGTGCAAACGCTGCATACAGCGCTTGTCGATGCATCATTAGACCGTAGAATTCAAGTCTCCACGCCTCATTCGTTAGGGATTCTCTCGAGTTCAAGCCCTCCGTCCTCAGGAAAATTTCACCAAGGTTACGACATTCATGTTCTTAAACCATTGCTTAGCTTCCTCAGAGCAACCAAATCTCCTTTCTTGATAAACCCGTATCCGTTTTTCGGATGCTCCCCGGAGACTCTTGATTACGCCTTGTTTAGGCCTAATTCAGGAGTGTTCGATGAAAACACCAAAATTGTTTACACAAACATGTTAGATGGGCAACTTGATGCTGTCTTTTCGGCTATGAAACTCCTCGGATTTGACGATGTAGAGATTGTTATAGCCGAAACTGGATGGCCATCCAAAGGAGATTCATCACAAGTTGGTGTTGATTCTCAGAGTGCAGCTGACTACAACAGGAATCTCATGCGGCACGTAACATCCGGCAACGGCACACCGCTCATGCCTAACCGGACGTTTGAGAGTTACATTTTTGCACTTTTCAATGAAGATCTAAAGCAAGGACCAACGTGCGAAAGAAATTTCGGGCTGTTTGATCCCAATATGACCCCAGTCTACGACGTCGGCATCCTCCGGTCCACGGTAGCGGCTGCTACTGCTGATCATAATCTCCATGTTACATGTTTGTTACTACTACTCATTATAATCGGCCTTCTAGTCCCAATTGACGTGGCTGTTTAAAGAGATAAGTTGTCACATCAGTTGGGACACAAATCCTGGAATCCTAAGCATTACTCATGATCTTACTTTTATGGATTTGCATTAATGAATTTGATGGACAGGCCAGATCATCGATCCCCACGACTAATCCAACGCCAAAAGTGGAAACGCCGCAGCGGGCGCCAGAGGGGAAACGGTGGTGCGTTCCGAAGACAGGGGCTGACATTGAGGCACTTCAGAGGAATATTGATTATGTTTGCGGAATGGGATTCAACTGTGAAGCGATTCAGGAAGGGGGCTCGTGCTTTCTCCCTAACACGGTTCGGGCCCACGCAGCATACGCCATGAACCTTTACTACCAAGCAACGGGAAGGCACGATTACGCGTGCGATTTCATACAAACTGGAGCTGTCACTGACCTTGATCCAAGTGCATAAATTTTATGCTTTACATTTGGCATAATTTTTAATTTATGCTTGTTTAATAAGTTAATATTTTTTTTTTCTACTTGATGTTGCAGGCTATGGAAAATGCAAGTATTGATTTTGATGGAGGAGATTAGAAATGAGGGGCTGGGCATCAAGCATCATCAGTTTTTGTAATCTTGTTAATTTAATTTAGAATAAGAACAAGCTAGAAGTGGAGTTCTTATCTTAGTCATAATGAGTTAATTAATGACATCGTAATGTAAACGTTGAGATAATTTTAATTAGTTTTAGGCAGGGAGTCTACCATCCATTTACTAGCTTGGTTGATTAAGATATATGGATACAAGGCACCAATTTAATTTGTTTTGGCTTTGTATTCATTAATTGTTTATTGCAACTTAATTTCCAAAGGATCTTTATGCCACATGAAATCCTCTTGTGTGCATGTTTCTTACCAATCCATTAAGAAAGCGTATCACACATCACAACCATCCTTATTGAAAAGTTCGGATTACAGCAAAGGGGTATTAATTATCCTCTTTGTAGTTCGTTATTTTTTATTGAGTATTGGAAGCCATAAGCAATCTTGGCTTCCATTTTCATCTCCATTTTCTATCAGCTCCCTAAACTTCGTTTCTTTACATTATTTGCATGAATAGCTTGGATATATGCTTTCCTTTTAGATCCACAACATATTCAACCGAAATATTATTGAACTTTTTAAGCTTTTACGTTATACTTTTTTCTCGTGCTTAAATTCTCATTTATTGTTTATATAAATCAGTTTATATTGACCAATAGTGTTTTTTTTAATAAATGCTCGTATTTTATTTTAAAGTTCAACTGACAGATAATATTCTAAAAAACTAGGATAATCTTCGAGCCAAACTAAAGACTCTGAACACTGAAGAGCAAATTTAGCTAACACATCAGCAACATGATACAACATCTAGGAATATGTTGAATTTTGAAATTCTACGGCACTGAGGTTAGCGTCTGTATCTCTAAAATAATCCAAAATATTTCAGTACATGTATGACATTTGCCGTTGACAAACTGAGTAACCCACAATGAATCGGACTCCACCACTAATGGAGACAAACTAGTCTCACTAACGAGTCGTACGCCAGAGCGAAGGGCTTCAGCCTTTGCAATATCCACATCATTTAAAAAAAAAAATCCGTGATCAACCCCCACAGCCATAACATGACCATCGCTATTATGTATTACATTACCAAAACTCACTCTATCATTCTATCATTCACCTTATCCACAGCTACATCCACATTTAATTTATACCGACCCACTGGAGGCACCTCCCACTTCTCAAAAAGTAAAACCCTATTAGACTGTTCAGAACTTCCACTAATAGATTGCACAGAAACAAACGATTGGAACATGCCTTTAATTCGTTCAACAAGTGACGGCACCATTTTAACATTCTCATACAACCACTTATTTCGAGCTTCCCAAATACCCCACAAAGTCAGCACAAATAAAGACAATTCATCATTTGTAAGCACATGACTTGCATATTTAAACAGCCCCAGCAAATCATGATTAATTTCATGCACACTTAACTCCGAAAACTTTATTTAATTTCCACACCCCTTGGGCCCAACCACATCCTACCAAAGGATGCATCACTGATTCCTCCACATATCCACACACACGACAATTTGAAACATGTACAACTAGTTTTAACTTTAATTTGTCCATTGTAGGCAAAATATTTAAAAGAGATCATCAAAGAAAAATTCTTACCTTGGGAGGAACATTTAACTTCCAAACAACTTGTCTCACATAGGACTCTTCCCTAGAAGACACAGCACACTCTAAATCTCGAATTTGCAAAGCCAAATTATAGCTTGACTTCAAAGAATACTCTCCTTGCCTATCATAATGCCATAACACCCTATCCTCGCAACGCTGATACGATAGTTTAATATTCAATATCTGTTGAACATCCATGTCTAAAAAATGCTGCCGCAGCATAAGGACATTCCTGCAATTTCTATCCAAAATCAAATCCGCAACTAAAGAATCAGCAGGTAAAGTTGGCGGCAAGACAAACCTAAAAGTACCTGGACGTGGCGGCCAGTTACTGCTGTATATTCTAATACTTCTTCCACATCCCACACTCCACTGAAGCCCCTTTCATTAACAACTCTCTACACAAATCATACTACGCCAAATATAAGATGGATTACTTCCCAATTCTGCCTTTAAAAAAGAACAGCTCCAGAAATAGCGAGCCTTTAAAACACACGCCACAAGAGAATTGTCATACAATAACAACCACCACCTTGATTAGCCAACATGGCTTGATTAAAACATCCCAAATCTCTAAAACCAAGTCCACTTAGGGTGTGTTTGGAATTGAGGTGTTAAATTACAGTTACAGTGAAAAAAAAAACTGTAACTATGAAACAAAAGTTAGTAATATTTAGTAAATATAAATTTTAAATAATAATTTTGATAAAATTATTAAAGATATAATAGATTTTCTATCACACAAATGAAAAATCATATTAACATACCTTACAAGTTACAATAGCTATTGTTTACTGAACACTTTAGTACTGTAACTTTAAGTTACAGCTGTCCAACCTCAATCCCAAATGCACATTTAATTTTCTCGAGCGACTCAAATGATCCCACCCTAACGAATGAATCTTCTATTGTTGACTCGCCGTTCCCCACCAAAACGCTGTAAATTTTCTTTAAAGTTCATTACCAAACCTATGGTTATTTGTATATGAAATTACTATATTTATTGTTAATTTGGTCATGCGGTAGCTTTTAAACTGTAATACTATTTGCATATGATTAACATACAAAATTACAAATAACCACTAAGTACAAAAAATATTTCACTTTAAAATAAACTCGTTCACTAGATTAATTTTGTCTTTATGTACAATTGTTCTTGTCCTATTTGTCATGTACAATTTTGTAAGCAAATGTCTTGTACACATAACGTTTTTCACTTTTAAAATAATTACTAATTATTAGTGTAGAAATAATTAGTTGTAAGACACAATTAACTAAACATTTGGTAAATTTTATTTTTTTATATAGCGAATTTTTAGACAAGAGATAATTTCTTGAATAGAAAAAAATTGACGACAGTGAATAAAAAAAAATTAAAAAAAAATCTTCTAACCAAATAGGAAACGATTGATTGGACAAAACCAAACTTGCATGCAAACTTATGCGCTCCAATATTTGAAGAATGACACACATTCTTAACAATAAACAACTGACTAGTGATAATAAAAAACAACCCAGCAGATCATGTTTCGGCTTCCCATCCCATTCATTAATAAGTGAACAACATTGAGGGCACTAACCCTACTAAAACTTGCTTAATCTATATAGTTTGAGATAAGTATCTATTAATTCTTGTATTCTTAAAAACGCCTCAAAACACCCTTGGCATAATTAGGGGCGGCAAAATCAGATTTGGATAATCCCAATCGTGTTTCAAGTTGATTAGGTTGGAGAAAGTTCATCTAAACTTAATCCAAACATGTAACCTGATTCGATCTGATCTGAATTGGATTGGATGGAATAAAAATATCGGGTTAAGTTCGGATCAAATATCATTATAACAATTAACAATTATATCATTATAGAATCACAAATAACTCCAATTACATATTATTAACAATTAGCTATCTCAACCTAAGATCCATCAAAACCATGCACCTAACTCGTGAAATTAAAACGGAAAGATTCAAATTTTGTTCAAATTCTTTTCAAAGAACCAGTACAAACAAAAAACATAATTTAGCAATATAAATAAATCAAAACATCATAAAGTCATTTAAATCCTTTAAACATAATAAAAATGATTTTAAACACATATTATGACCTGTAAACCTAGTGATCGGCCATATATCATCATTCATGGTACTGTATCTTGTAAGAATCATTAACATTAATATCATATGTGCACAAAATCTAACTAACCTTCTATAACATCACATAATACCACTACTAACAATGAGCCAAATCATTTAAAACCATCATTGAACTTTTAATAATTTGTAATCTTAAATTACATTCAAATAATAGATAATTATTTCAAAGTATTTGACTTAAAACAATTTAATAAAAGTTTTCATTTTTAAGACAATTTATAATACAAGTTTTTAATAAATAAAGTTTTGTTATAAACAATTTTAAAATAACAAAATTTTGTAATAGACTAAACAAATCAGTTTTATATACTTTTCATTCAATATAGTACATGCCTCAAATTAAAACTAATTTAATAGTGAAATACATGTATCATGCATGAATCTATATACCTCAATCCTCAATAATAAAAAGACCAATAACCTTAACCACAAGCTCACACTCATCCTAAATCACCAAGATAGATTCTTATCAATATTATTACTAATTCTAACCTTGATATAAATCTAACACAATCAAGCCTAATCATTAGCACTAAACCATCAAAGGTAGTCTAAACCTGACAATCCTATACAAACTGATTTTTACCAAGCTAATTATATGTCAAAAAATTACAAAAAATTAAAAAAAAACCATAAACATGTTTAGCATTTCACAACAAAATTCAAAAAAATGAATAAAAGTTAGAAACATATTGCAAAAAGAATTTTACATTCAAATATCTATATTGTTTAGTAGTGATAAAAGCAAAGGTTGCTGAATTAGAAAATTCGTAAAATATTTAATAAAACTCATAAAATTAGACCACTTGACTTTACAACAATAGAAACATCAAGAAACAACATGAATATAAACGAATTCATATTAAGAGATTAGTAAACATGTCCAGAAACTTTTAGGTTTATCTTTTACATTTCAAAAATTCATAACTTAATGTTAATGAAAATTAGTTAAGTAAGCTTTAAATCATTGAGGACTTATAATGTTATATGAATATAATTTTTATAGGTAATTTTAAAACCTTTTAACAGCCTGAAGTAATTTTTACCATTAGCCATTGCAATTTTGAAAAGCAATCTCTAAAATTACAATAACCGAACATAATGATTTTTAGTAATTTTTATACTAAACCAAATATTATGACATTAAACATATAGTAAATAGACATAATGAGGATAAAAAAAAATACCCTGATTTTTAGAGATTATTTAGCGAGTTAGAAAAATCAGAGAAGTCAGACATGCTGCTAAAAATCATAATTTTTTAGCACCACTGTTCCAACTTCGAAAATCACAACAAATATGTTACTTAGAATCTTTCTACACAAAATACATAATTGAAAACCTTAGGATGTCAAGTTTAATTTTATAGAAACATTCATGCAAAATAAAGTAAAAATAAAGGAATGTCAAAAAGTAATAATCAAATCACATTGCTCATGCCTCATAATACCTAATTAGTCATTCATTATAAAGAGTAGAATGCATGCATTCATCATCAAATATATAAGATTATATTAGAGAGCATGTATTAAAGAAGAACAAACACCTCAAAACTTCTTTCAAACGTACATAAAAGAAAACCTTAAAATTTCTTTATTTTGATATGTTTATTTAGTTAAAGAGTTTTAAATGATAGCGAGATAGGAAAAGTTTAAATTTTATAAAAACACATGCCTTTATAAAAATACATTATGCAATCAAGATACACAATTCCTTATAATTTATTTTTAAAAAATAAAAAATATTATGCCTTATCTCAAATAACGCTAATTAAAATAAGAGATATTATCTACCGACCACTTGTTTTTTTAGCTTTTTTAAAAATACATAATTCTTTTTTTTTTTGGTTGAATTCTACCTAAAGTTACATTTCTTTGCACTTTTCCACTTACGTCTATTGACTGTTAAGAGAACTAACAGAATCTTAATAAAAAGACTATTTTACCCCCCAAATGTAAAATTACAATTTCATCCTAAATAAATGCGAAAAAAATCAATGATGAAATGTGGACAAGTGCATCATAGACGTCGTTTTGGGTTGCGTTGGTGAAATGACCAATTTGCCCTTATGACGTCAGTAATGTTATAACAGTCAACAGATGGAAGTGAAAAAGTGCAAAAAAATGTAACTTCAGTTGGAATTCAGCAAAAAAAAAAAAGAATTATATATTCTTTAATAAACTCGAAAAAAAGGTTATCGTTAGATAATTTTCTTTAAAATAAATTTACACAAGCAAAAGATAAACAAATAAATAGATAAGCTTAACTAAATTAAAAAAAAAAAGAACGGATGTTACAACTTCTTCTCATTTCAAAAAAATTTCATCCTCAAAATTTAATATGTTACCTCAATCATTGAAAAGTTTAGGGTACTTTTCCATTATCTCAGCCTCTCGCTCTCACATAGCCTTTTCCACAGCATGATTCATTCAATGAATCTTCACCATTGAAATGACTCGAGCTCCTAAGACTTGCTCTATCTTATCAACAATCTTCATTGGTTGCTCTTCGTAAGTCATATCCTTTGAGATTTGGATGGGTTGGTAATCCAATACGTAAGAAGGATCAACAATGTATTTCCTTAACATCGACACATGAAACACATTGTGAAGCCTTGATAGGCTTAGTTTGATAAGTGATTGTACTAATCCTCTCAAGAATCTCAAAAAGCCTAGTAAACTGAGGGCTAAGTTTGCCTTTCTTTCTAAATCCAAAAACACCTTTCCAAGGTAAAACTTTTAGGAAGACATGGTCTTCAACCTAAAACTCCATACCACATCTACACCAATCAGCATAACTTTTCTGTCTGTTTTGAGCTGTATAGAGATGCTCTCTAATCAACTTAATTTTATCTACAATAATCTAAATTAACTCTGCCGTAATAGCTTCCTCTCGTCAACCTTATCCCAACAAAACAACGATCTACACTTCCTCTCATAGTGAACTTTAAAGGATGTTATGCTAATGCTAGAGTGAAAGTTGTTATTGTAAGCAAACTCCACCAAAGGAAAGTCATCTCTCCATCTACCTCCCAAATCCAGTACACAAGCTCACAACATGTCCTCAAGAGTTTGGATACTTTTTTATAACTAACTATCCATTTGAGGATCAAACGTTGTACTAAAATGCAACTTGGCATTGAAACTTTTACATAAACTATCTAACAAATTTGCAATGAATCGTGGATCTCTATTTGAAACAATAGACACCAACATTCTATGCAACCTTACTATATTTTTAATAAATAACTCTGCTAACTGCCAAAGTTTGCTGACACTTTTGACTTGTAAGAAGTGAGTTAACTTAGTCAATCGATCAACGATAACTCAAATGGAGTCACAACCCTCTTTATGTAATCTACTCACAAAATCCATGGTGATATGCTCCCATTTTCATTCTTGAATAGGAAGTGATTGAAGGGTCCCTACAGGTCTTTGATGCTCAGTTTTCACCTATTGACACACTAAATATTTTAATACATATGTAGTAACATCATTTTTCATACTTCTCCATAAAAAATTTTACTTCAAATCTTAATGTCTTAGTGCTTTTTAGATGTGCACTAAAAGTTGAGTCATAAATCTCTTTTATTATCTTTTTCTTTAACTCCTCATCAATTGGTACACAAAGTCATTGTCTCAACCATAAAACACCATAATTAGTTGTACGCTTAAACATCCATTTTTTACTTCTTCGACAATCTTTCTGAGTTTAGAATCTTTCTTTTATGTTATCTTGATTCTGTCTATCAAGGTAGACTGAACACTCAAGTTATACAGAACATCCATCTCACCACATGCAACCACTTCAATCCTCATCTTTTTAAGGTCTTCCATTATATAGCCTTAAGTAATAATAATAGATGCCAATCCACCAAATGACTTCTTACTTAGAGCATCAGCCATTACATTCGTCTCATGAGGATGGTAATTGATCGAACAATCATAATCTTTCACCAGTTCTAACTATCTTTTTAACCTCAAATTCAGCTCTTTTTGGAAGACCAAATACGTCAAACTCTTATGGTCTACATAGATCTCACAAGTCTCACTATAAAGGTAATGCCACTAGATCTTCAAGGCAAAAACAACAAGTGCTAGCTCCAAGTCATAGGTTAGATAATTTTACTCATAACTCTTCAATTGTTATAAAGTATAAGCAACTATTTTACCATGTTGCATTAGCACACATCTCAACCCTTTCTTAGAAGCAATGCTACTAATAACATATCCATCACCACTAGATGGAATAGTCAAAACAGGTGTAGAGACCAATATGTTCTTTAATGTTTGAAAACTCTTTTCACAGTCCTCATTCTATTCAAAGATCATGTTTTTCCTAGTCAACTTGGTCAAAGAAACTGCGAGATTAAAGAACCCCTTCACGAATTTCTGATAGTATCCAGTTAAACCTAAAAAGCTCTTAATATCAGTATTGTTAGTCAGTCTTGGACATTTCATTACAGCCTCAACTTTAGTTGGATCAACTGATATACTATCTTTAAAAGTTGTATGCCCAAGTAAAACCACACAGTTTAGCTAGAATTCACACTTCATAAACTTTGCATAAAGTTTCTTCTTTCAAAGTGTTTGAAGAACCACCCTTAAATGCTTCTCATGCTCCTCCATACTCTTAGAGTGCATCAAAATATCATCTACAAACACAATAACAAATTGGTCAAGATATGGTTGGAACACTCTATTTATTGAGTCCATAAAGGCCATAGAAAAGTTGATTTAACCCAAAAGGCATCATAAAAAAATCATATTGCCTATATCGAGTACGAAAAGTAATCTTGGTACATCATCGTTGTTCACATTAAGCTAATGGTACCCAGATCGTAAGTTGACCTTGGAGACTACAGCTGCACCCTACAATTAATCAAATAAATCATCAATAGGAGGGAGGGGTATCTATTCTTGATGATAATAAGTTTAACTACCAGTAGTCAGTTTACAAATGCATAGTCATTTTACCAGTAGTAATTTTTTTGCTTTACAAACAATAGTAGAACATCCCAAGAAGACACATTAGGGCAAATAAAACCCTTATCAAGAAGTTCCTAGAGTTGGACTTTCAACTTTTTCAGTTCGATTAGTGCCATCCAATAGGGTGCTTTGAAAATATGTGTGGTGCCAGACAACAAATATATGGAGAATTCAATTTCTCGATCAGGAGGCAACCAATGCAAATCTTCTGGAAAAATATTTGGGAACTCTCTGACCATATGAATGTCATTAAGTGAAACTTTATCACTGTCATCAGCTATCACATAAGCTAAGAAGCCCTCACATCTTTTGGTCAATATTTTTTAAGCTTTTAGCATAGATATTAACATGTTGATTCTATTTCATTTGCCTTGGAATCGAAACTCAAGCTTTTTAGGAATATAAAATAGCACTTCTTTTGAGAAATAATCAATATTAGCATGATATATCACTATTCAATTCATCCCTAGAATAACATGAAAATCTTACATTGGAATTGTCAATAGATCGACAATGAAATCTCTATCATCACTGACTAGGCAAGACTTATAAACCCGATTCACTACAATAATATCATTAATACGGTTTATAATAGATAAATAACGCTCAAGTGGCTTAGTATTTTTATCCATATGACAAGTAAAAGCACATGATACAAAAGAGTACATAGCACCAAAATCAAATAATACTCTATCATCTCTAGAAAATAAAGATAAAGTACCTATCACAACATCATTAGATGCCTCAGTATTTTGCTCTGTCATCATAAATACACGACCATGAACCTTAGGCTTTTTGCTCTGACTATCATCAACTCAGATATCACTAGCATCATTACACTTCTTAAGATAATCATTAATCCTTTGTCTTATTTGCCCACAACTAAAACATGCACTCATGAGTAAAAGGTATTCACTTTGATGTATCTTTCTACAAGTCTGGCATGAAGGAGAATTCTTCTAAAAGGAAGCTCTATCCCTTGTGATCCTCCCTATCACCCGTGCTTCTTCCACTACTTTTGTCTATTCTAAGATTCATTCACACGTATCTCCTTAGAGAGAGCCTTATCTATCAAATCAGTATAATCAATTATCCTCAAGGGTTCTAGATGATCTCTAATAGATGGATTTAATCTCTCAAGGAAGCATTTACATTTTCTCTCCTCAGTATCAACTAGCATTAGAGTAAATTCAAATAAGGTATTGAATGCGTCTTTATACTCTACTACGAACTTACTACTTTAAATCAAATCCAAAAACTCTTTCTCCATTTTCTCAGCAACATTCTGAGGAAATTATTTCTCGTAGAAGGCATCCATAAATATCTTCCAAGTAATTAGTCCATCACCTAAGTCATTCCTCAACAATCAGGCCTAGCCTCCCACTTGTGATTCGTTTAACTCGCAAGCATGAATGAGGTAAAAACCACCTTATGCTCATTAGTACACCCGATGGCTTCTTATATCTTTTACACTTATTTCAATTATACATTAGTTGTAATAGGGTTAATTGTCCCATGAAACATAGATGATCCCAACTTCTGAAACTACTTTAAAGTCACTACTATTCTGCCTTTAGCAGTAGAAGCATGCCCCCCAGCTCTAACATTCTGAGCAAGACCACCATCTTGGGCCATCTCCTTAATCAGCTTAATCTGTATCTCCATAATATCAGCCAAAACCTACATGGTAGGCATACAATCATGAGCCATCTCACGAAGAATGGGATTTGTTCCACAATCTCCATAGCGAGGATTACTTGTTCTCTCACCATCCTCCGGTGTATTTTGTAGGACATTAGCTATACTAGAAGTCGCTCCACCCTTAATCTAGAGTTGGCCTCGATTAACATTATTTTGACTTTTGGGAGACATTTTTCTATCGATCATCAAATATATATACAGAAAAATCAATTGAACATTTCTGTTCAACAATAATATCACAAAAGTTCATAAACGTTCAACAAGAATATCACAAAAGTTCATAAACAACTAACTCAATCATTTTCTTTCTAGGAAAAGGTCAACCACTTAATAAATAAGCAAAGTTATCAAACAATGCAATCATTGAATTTATCAACAAAGAAACACACATATTTTTTTGAACATACTTAAAATCAGTACTTTTTTACTGCTCGGAATAACGAAAGGAATTATCTCTAGAAGTGAACCACCTTAACTAAATCATGTTTCCTACTAAATTTTGTTCTTAAAAGTCTACAGAATCCTATCTTGGTTTGCCATAATACCACAAATGTAACACCCCAATTCCACTAAGAAAGTACTAAGATGAAATTGAAGTGAAGTTATATTTCATCATTCTCATTTCTAAAACCTTTAAAATAATATTTAACAATAAAGGTTCTAAACCTCTAAAAGAAAATAAGTAATAAAATAACATATTTTCAAATAAATATCATCCTAAAAGAAGCTAAAATATTTATAGATTATTAACGTCACATTAATCCCCCAAAAAGATCAAGCTCTTATTTTTCTTTTGAAGATCATAAGCTCATATCATCTAACTCTATCTACAAAAAATGTGGTCAGGAGGGATGAGTCATCAACTTGATAAGTTAAAATCATTCACAATACTAAAAACCTTTAAAAATATAATTGATAGAATTTCTTAAATATGCATAATAATAAAGGAAATTACCTTTGTAGATTATCATTTAGCAATATAAATAAATTAAAATATCATAAAGTCATTTAAATCCTTTAAACATAATAAAAGCATTTGAAACACATAAACTATAGTTAGCTCATGTCACATATTATCACCTGTAGACTCGGTAACCATGACATATATCATCATTCAGGATACTATACCCTACAAGAGTCATTAACATTAACATCATATTTGTACAAAATTTGGCTAGCCTTCTATAACATAACATGACACTATTATGGACAATAAGTTAAATAATTTAAAACCATCTTTAAACTTTTAATTA
This sequence comes from Luvunga scandens, assembly GCA_030449905.1. Classification (NCBI taxonomy): domain Eukaryota; kingdom Viridiplantae; phylum Streptophyta; class Magnoliopsida; order Sapindales; family Rutaceae; genus Luvunga; species Luvunga scandens. The sequence goes on along the minus strand of JASUUG010000121.1, from coordinate 660,670 downwards.
TTTGTAAGGTCCCATAAATTACATTTAAATAATTGATAATTATTTCAAATTATTTGACTTAAAACAATTTAATAAAGGGTTTTCATTTTTAAGACAATTTTAAAATGAGTTTTTAATAAATAAAGTTTTCTTATAAGTAATTTTAAAGAATGATTGTACTTAACAAAATGTTGTAATAGACTAAACAAATCAGTTTCATATACTTTTCATTCAACATAACACATGCCTCAAATTAAATTAAAGCTAATTTAATAGTGAAATATATGTACCATGCATGAATCTACCTATCTCAATCTTGAGCAATAAAAAGAACAGTAACCTCAACCACGAGCTCACTCTCATCCTAAAACATCAAGATACATTCTTTTCAATATTTTTACTCATTTTGACATTGATATAAATCCAACATAATCAAGCCTAATTAGTAGTACTAAACCATTAAATCTAGTCTATGCCTGACCATCCTATACAAGTTAATTTTTACCAAGCTAATCATATGTAGGAAAATTGTAAAAAAAAGCAATATGTATCTAGTATTTCACATAAAATTTCAAAAAATTGAATAAAAGTTATAAACATATTGCAAAAAGAATTTTACATGCCAGCATTCACACTATCCAGTAGTGATAAAAACAAAGGTTGTTGAATTAGAAAAGTCGTAAAATATTTAATAAAACTCATAAAATTAGACTACTTGATTTTACAATAGTAGAAACATCAAGAAACAACATATTAAATTTCTAGAAGTTTTGAAGATGTGAAACTATTTTAAACAATTTATATTAATAGCCTAGCAAACTTGTCTAGCAACTTTCAAGTTTATATTTTGCACTTCAAAAATACATGTATATTAGTCAAATAAACTTTAAATCATAGAGGACCCGTGTTGTTATATGAATATAGTTTTTATAGGTCATTAAAAAATGAAGTTATATTAGTCAAATAACTTTAAATCATAGAGGACTCATATTGTTATATGAATATAATTTTTATAGGTCATTTTAAAGCCTTTTAACAGCCTAAAGTAATTTTCACCATCAAGCATTACAATTCTGGATAGTCTCTAAAATTGTAGCAGCCCAACATAATGAATTTAATAACTTTTATACTCCACCAAAAATTATGAAATTAAACATACAGTAAGTAAATATAATAAGAATTAAGCAAAAATATCACCATAATTTTCAAAGATCATTTGACCAGTCAGAAAAGTCGACGAAATAAGACATATTGTTAAAAATTAGAATTTTCTAACACCATCGTTCCAACTTTAAAAATCACAACAAATTAGTTATTTAGAATCTCTTTACACAAAATGCATCATTGAAAATTTTAGGATGTCTACTTTAATTTTATGGGAACATTCGTGCACAAATTAAATGAAAAATAAAAGAATATAAAAAAACAGTAATCAAATCACACTACCCATTCCTCATAATGCTTAGCTAGTCATTCATGATAAAGAGAACAATACATGCATTCATCATTAAATGCTTAAAATTGTATTAGAGAGCAATAATAAATACATCAAAACTTCTTCCAAGTGTGTATAAAAGAAAACCCTATAACTTCTTTGTTTTTATACATTTATTTGGTTAAACGGTTTTAAGTCATAGGAAAATAGGGAGAGTTTAAGTTTTATAAAAACACATGCCTTTATAAAAATGTAGTGTACGATAAAGATAGATAATCCCTTATAATTTATATTTAAAAAATAAAAAAAATATTATATATCTCAAATAACGCTAATTAAAATAAATTCACACAAACAAAAGATAAACAAATAAATAGATAAGCATAATTAAATGCAAACAAATAAAGAACAAATGTTACACATATACCATGAAAACTTCAAAAACGAAAATTTAGGTTGTCAAGTTAGAAGGGAGCTTGGAAGAACTTAGTAATGGTAGAGGTATGGATCAGTAGATCTAATCAAGAGTGATCATGGGCTACATCGACACTAGCATCCTCGAGCTACACTACACTTGTATTTGTGTCGTTTGCCAGTTGCGTGCTGCCAACTGCCGCTTTGCTTTTGTGATGTGTGTGTGTGAAAACGTTAACTATGAGGGTGAGGTAGATAGAGTGAAATCATGAAGAGAAGAAGAGAGACAATGAGAAACAGTGAAAGACATTATGTGAATGTGTGTGTGTAAGTTTCAATTTCATTTTTTTTAATCTATTTTTAAGTTTTGAATTAATTTCATTTTATTTTTTTATCTCTTTTTAAGTTTTAAGTTTATTTTTTTAGCTAATCTAATCGAATTTTAAGATTGGATTATGTTTCATGCAATCCAATCACAATTCGATCAGGTTAGCTAAAATGCCATTTAATTGGATTAGGTAAACAATCTGATCTAATTCACCTGATGTTTTAGAGGTCAAGTATGGTAAGTTCGAACTGGATTATTTGCCCACCCCTAGGCGTTACCCCCTTACTGTTAATTCTAGAGTCATAAGGGTAAAATTATATCTTTTCTATTAAAATTTAAAATAAAAAACTATTATGATAACCTAGATTCGATCAAGTTGGCTAAAATGCCATTCGATCGAATTGGGTAAATAATTTGATCTAATCCAAATTGATGTTTTTGGGGTCGAGTAAGGTCAGATTGAACTGGATTATTTGCCCACCCCTAAGCGTTACCCCTTTACTATTAATCCTAGACTCATGAGGGTAAAAATATATGTTTCCTGTTAAAATCTAAAATAAAAAACTATTATGAAAACCTAGATTCATCAAGATAAAACTATATTTTAATATTGATGTGATTTAAAATAAAAAAAAAATCGGATAATAACGACCATAAATTTTACTTAGATATTAATACACTTAAATTCTAAAGAGCAAGGAACAAAAAGCAAGTTTTCGTCCTATCTTATGTCCTTCTTATTTTGACTCTATTTTTTTCACAAAAAAGTTCTTTGAAACCGTAGCTTTAAGAACTTAAAACGACTTGCTTAAGTCTCGTATCCCTCATCAATGTTGTCTTGAATAATGTCATTGGAAGGCACAAGCATCACGATGAGAAATTTAAGCATATTGGTATTATCCCATGGTCCAATGAAAAGATTGAATTGCACAAGGATGGCAAAAAGCCCAATTCGACCCTTAGCCCCATTGACCCAACCTTATTTTTAGTCTTCGGCTAGAATTTAAAGGGTTAAGAATTGGGGTAATGTTCAAGGAACTAGGCTAGATTACATTTGGGTCAGAGTTGGGGTTTTGTCCTCTCCCTTGAATCTTAAATTAATTTTTAAAATTAAATAATATCACCTAAAAGTAAAAACACACATGTGGTTACAACTCACTCCATCAATATTTGTCTCTATTTTGAATTATATTTAAAAAAAATTATTATCGAGTTCAAATAAAGTTTGAGCTTGATCTTAACCCGTGAGGGTTGGGCTGACTCAACCTTTAGTTGAAGGATCAAGCTTTTTAAAGATTAAAACCCTTCATTTTAATCATAAGATCAAGTTTAGGCTTGGCTGGGTTAGGTCGAGCTGGGCAAGCCTAGAATTACACAATGATAAAGACTACCAGAACTTGGTTAGCATGATTCATGCCAATGGTCTTAGTTTTGATACTTAGGAGATAGATTCGTTATCCTTTACCACCGTGTCACCCATTACAGCTCAAACACGCCCTGACAATAACCAATTTGCCTCAAGCACTATTAGACTGTGTTCGATTGCAAGAAATTACTACAGGAGAGGAGAGATTGTCCATTTCCTCTATAATTTCATTTGTTCGGTCAGCAAAGTTAACTGAAAATCAAATTCCTTTCCAATCCCGATTTCTATTATTTGAGGAATTTTGTTTCCATCCAGAAGAGTAAGAAAATTTAGATTCCCACAATTAACGATCAGGTTTCCCTATATTATCCTCATTTAATTTTGAGTTTCTAATTTTATCTGTAAACAAATCATGGAAAAAGCTCTAATTCTCTCGTAACACCACAACCTCTTGTTGGAATTTTCTATAATTCTCATAAAGCAAATAAATACTAATTTGCATGAATGACAACCCTTAGATTACAGAATATAATGATTTTCACATAAATATAATTAAGAGAAAAACACACATTGATCCATAGTAACTTTTCTTGATAAACTTTATCTACAACAATTGAAAAATATCACAAATTGATTTGTCTCTTTTAACCCCTTTAGAATGACTCACTTTCTTGATAGAGAGAAAACTAACGTGATATTCTCTTTTTATATTGGGTGGAGAGAGAACTAATTTTAATAAAATTCTAATTCCCACTTTCCATTAAAGTGGGCAGTTTGTTTATTCCCATTTGGCCAATAGGATTTCAGCCCATAATTTATTTATTATTTTAAATCCTAAACCATTACAAATTTAATAATGTGGCATGTGGGCCACATTAAGATATTCCAACATTCTCCCACATGGCTCATGTGGCACATTGAAATTATTGATTTAATAATAATAAACATTATGCGCATAATAAGAGCTAAATCCTTACTTACATTGATCAAGTCATAAAATCATCATTAAGCAAAAAATAATACGGATCATAGCGGTTCCACATCATTATTTCGACATAGTTCATTCTATGTATTATAATATTAGTTTTATACTTAACATAACCTGTAATGGGAAAAAGAACAATAATTGTCCACCAATAATGTCTTAGTCAGAGACATAACCTATTAACAATTATATCATCATTTATGTATATATCATTAAATCAAACAGGATATAAAAGAATAAGAAACAATACTTAAATAAGTTGAGAGTATCAAATGCATAAAGAGCCTAAACTTAAACATAATGTCAATAATGGCATCTAATAATACCCATCCTTTCAACATGTTTGCTGAAAACCTTGGGGTTTAATCCTTTTGTTAAAGAATCTGCAATCATAAAATTGGTGCTAATGTACTCGATTGACACTCTTTGTTTCTAAACTTCTTTAATGACAAGGTATTTCAATTCTATATGTTTAGCACCCTTTGAATACCTGTCGTTTTTAGAAAAAAATATTGCTGCGGCATTATCACAATAAATCTTCAGCGGCTTGACAATACTGCCGACAATTCTAAGCCCTGAAATAAAGTTCCACAGCCATAATCCGTGAATAGTGGCCTCAAAGCACGCCACAAACTTAGTTTCCATAGTGCAAGTAGCAATGGCAAACTGCTTTGCACTTTTCAATGAGATAGTTCTTCCAACCATAATGAACAAATAGCCAAATGTGGATTTTCTGGTATCCACACAACTAGCATGATCTGAATTTGAATATCCTGTCACTTCAAGATGATCATATCTCTTATAAGTGAGCATGTGATCCTTTGTTCTTTGCAAATATCTCAATACTTTCTTTGTAGCCTTCTAGTGATCCACACAAGGATTACTTTGACATCTACCTATCATTCTGACAGCAAAACTGATGTCTGGCCTAGTACATGTCTGTGCATACATCAAGCTTCCAACAATGGATGCATAAGGAATTTTTTCCATTTGTTTGCTTTCCATTTCATTCTTTGGGCATTGCATAAGGCTTAGCTTATCTCCTTTTTGAATTGGAACAACACTTGCAGAGCATTTTTCCATTCTGAATCTCTCTAAAACTTTATTAATATATGCTTTCTAAGATAACCTTAATAATATTTTGTCCTCTATCACAGAATATTTCAATTCCAATAATATAGGATGCCTCACCCATATTTTTCATTTTAAAGTTCTTAGAGAGAAACTCCTTAGTCTCATGAAATATACCAAAATTATTAGCGGCAAGCAAAATATCATCAACATACAGAATTAGAAAAATAATTTTACTTCCACTGACCTTAAGATACATACATCGATCAACGATGTTTCTCTTAAATCTAAAGAAAGTAATGGTATCATTGAACTTAAGATACCATTTTCAGGAGGCTTGCTTGAGTCCATATATTGATTTCTTTAATTTACACACGAGGTGTTCCTTTCCTTTAGCTAAAACGACTTCAGTTGGGCCATATAAACATCTTCCTTTAAATTCCTATTTAGAAAGACAGTTTTCACATCCATTTGATGTAACCTTAAATCATAATGAGCCACTAATGCCATAATAATTCTAAAGGAGTCCTTCTTAGAGACTGGTGAAAATGTCTCTTTGTAGTCAATGCCATCCTTTTGAGTAAAACCTTTAGCAATGAGTCTGGCCTTGTATCGTTCGACATTGCCATTTGAATCGTGCTTAGTCTTATAGACCCATTTGCACCCGATTCGTTTATAACCTTTAGGCAATTCAACAAGGTCCCAAACATCATTGTGATCCATTGATTTCAACTCTTCTTTCATGGCGTCTAATTACTTATTAGAATTAGTACTACCTATGGCTTGTGAAAACGAATCTGGATCTTCACCAATTCCTAAGTCAAATTCTGACTCCTGCAAGTAAACTATATAATCATTAGAAATAACAGGTCTTCTTTATCTTTAAGATCTTCTCAATGCTATTTCTTGTAGTTCAACTGCCATAGGTTTATTATTGACTACATCATTATAGGATATTAGATCATTTATTTATTGTTCTTGAAGGTTATCAGTGTGTTCAGCAACTATAGGAACAATAACTTTAAAAAAAGTAACAAGCAAGGGAATTTACACTCTAACTTCTTAAATTTTCACTTTTCGTGGTTCTATACTCCCACTAATTTTACCATTTTCAATAAACCTAGCATTTCTAAATTTAACAATTCTAGTACTATAGTTAGGAGAATAAAATCTGTACCCTTTAGATTTCTCTGGATAACCAATGAAATATCTAGTGGTTGTTCTTGAATCCAATTTCCTTTCATATGGATTATAAACCTTTACTTCCACCTGACAGCCCCAAACATGCATGTGTCTTAAACTGGGCTTCCTTCTGGTCCACAGTTCAAAAGAAGTCTTTGAAATTGCCTTGCTAGGAACCTTGTTTAACAAATAAGCGGTGGTCTTTAATGCTTCCATCTACAACAGTAAAGGTAAAGACGAATAACTTAACATACTCCTAACCATATCTATTAACATACAATTACGCCTTTCTGCTGTACCTTTCTTTTCTAGTGTACCTGGCATTGTGTATTGAGCACATATGTCACGTTTTTTAAGGAACTTAGTAAATGGACCAGGGCATTATCCATTCTCAGTATGTCTTCTATGATATTCACTGCCTCTATCAGACATGACAATTTTCACTTTTTTTTCTAGTTGCCTTTCAACCTCATTGATAAATACCTCTAAGGCATCCACTGATTGAGTTTTTTCATGCAACAAACAGATATAACTATAACGTAAAGGCAATGAAGTACTTTTCTCCACTAAAAGATGAAACATTATAAAGCCCAGATTTGTCAATGTGTATAATCTCAAGAAGCTATGTACTTATTGTGGCTCATTTCTTACTTGTGTGTGTTTTGCCTTAATACAATCCACACAAATATCAAGATCAATAAAATCCAAATCTGTAAGGATTTCATTCTTTACTAATCTCTCTATTCTTACTTTGGATGTGTGACCCAAATGTTTATGCCACAAGTAAGCTGAACTTTCATTTATTAAACCACGTTTAATGCCAACATTATGATGCAAGGTCAACAGAGACTTAGCAAAAATTATCAAGCTTTAATTTGTATAGACCATCATAAAGAATTCCAGAGCCAATAATATTATTGTGTTTAGACAAACTGAAACATTTATTCCCAAATGTAAAAGAATATTCAACAGAATCAAGTTTGGACAAGGAAATTAAATTATGAGAAACAGAAGGAACATAAAGAGTCTAAAAAAGATCTAAATGATGTCCAGTATCTAAAACCAAACGGTAAGTTCCAATGCCTTCAACTAGAGCTTTAACCCGGCTCCCCATAAAAATAAATTTCTCATTTGGGTTTATGGTTTGGATTGTAAGAAATCCCTACATCATGTTTGAAACATGAGTAGTGCAACCAGAATCAATCCACTACATGTTATAAGGAACTTCAGCTAAGTTTGATTCAAAACATACTAAAGTACTAGACTTACCTTTCTTTTCGAATCAAACTTTACGCTTTAGGGAATCTTTAGTAGAATGTCCATATTTCTCACATAAATGACATTTCTCATTCTTGATGCCCCTTTTGTGGACTTGGGTTGGTTGCACTTTCAGCTTTGATGCTTCTTTCTTGCCCTTGTGATAATTTTCTCTTTCAGGCGTCTTTTCAACTCCTTTATGACCCATGAGGTTAACTAAGTGAATTTCTTGTTTCTTAAGTCTTGCCTCTTCCTAAATGAGTTTGGTCTGGAGTTCATTTATACTCCATTTGTCTTTAATGGTGTTATAATTTATTTGAAATACACTATACTCAGAAGGCAAGGAGTTAATAATGAATTGCACAAGAAAACTTTCACTCACTTCTATCCCTATGGATCTCATATTTTGCTGCTGTGTCTATCATCTCAATCACATGCTAATGCATGGTACGTGTACCATCAAACTTACTTGTAGTCAACGTACCCATTAATGTCCCAATAATGGATTTATCAGTCGATTCAGATTGAGAACACTCTTTCACAAATTCCATATATTCTTTAGCACTTTCAGTTTTTGGAATTGTTGACTTGATGTTGTTGGCAACTGTCATCTGCATAAACATTAGGTTTAGTCTGTTTGATCTCTTCCAAGTGTTATGGAAAGATCTCTCTTCAGCACTGCTTTCATCAGTGACAGCAGCTGGCCTTTCAGTTAATAGTGCTAAGTTAAGATTCAGAACACCTAAGTGAAACTGGATTTGCTCAGACCAATCTAAGTAATTAAGACCATTGAACATAACAACAAACGAAGCTTGCGAATAAAGAGCAACAGGCCCAGGTGCTGCAATTATATATAAATGCTCATACATCAATGCTTTAAACTTAAACAGATAAATATAGATTCAGATAAAATTCACATAAACTTTAAGTGTAAATTGAAGTTCACCTTTGGGCAATACAATAATATACCACAGCAAACATAATTGATGCTTAACTTTAATTTCACATAATTAGTAATTAAATACACATTAACTAGACATGCAAGTTTTCTTTGGATAGACTAAACACATCTAATCAAGCATACTAATTACGCACAATCATGATCATAGATTATAAAATCAATTAATCAACCTTTGGGTGATTCTTAAATATTTTATAATCTATGAGTTTCAATATACCCATAAGCAAAATCATTATGTCATTAAATAATAAGTATCATAATAATTATGAGTACTTGAAAATCAAATTTAATTTGACATTTATGAAAACTTTCTAATTTGGTCATTTTGGTGACTAGCAAATTATCATAATATGAGTGTCAAATTAAACATTTAAAACAAAATAATTTCCTTAATAAATAAAACCACAAACACTGACTGAAATTTCAAACATTAAAATTAGAACATTAAGGAATCTCAGAGATTATTAATTAATGAGTGGAAGCATTCAAAATTATGAGAACAAAACTTAAAAGTGTTGATGCACATAAAGTTAGTGGCTTTAACATATTAAATTCAGTCAATTATATCTATAATTTAATAAAATAGAATATGAGGGACTTCACTGAAATTTCACATGCAATCACTTATAAATTTCGGCTTAAAGACGGCATGTGACGGTTGCATCAATTCTGTTAGACTTAAATGCAATAAAAGTTTAGAACTTGAATAAAAATATAAATTAAGAAATATTAGAGTGTCCAATGAAAATATCTAAAAAAAACCCTATGTTTATGTGGCGGGGTCAACTTTCTTTCTTTTCCTTTTTTTTTTATTTTTATTCTTTACTCATTTATAACAAAATAATATATATTAAAAAAAATTCCTACACTAATATTTTTATAGCATGTATATGAGAATAATAATTTAAATTGATATTTATTTATAAGGAGATAAAAATATGAGAGGATTATAATAAATTTTAATAAAAAAATTATAAATTCTCAATCACACCTTTAATATCAATTGTTCAAATTTTTTATAATTCTCATAAAATAAATAAATATTAATTTACATAAATAATAACTCTTAGATCACATAATATAATAATTTTTATGTAAATATAATTGAGAGAAAAAAAACCTTCATCTACAGTAACTTTTCTTAGTAAACTTTCTTTGCGGCAATTGAAAAATAGATTTCTCTCTTCTCTCACTCAAAATCGGCGGATCTTCTCTCTTTTAACTTCCGACAGCTTTCACCGGCGATTAAGAGCGCCGGTGACAGCTTTTGAGCATACAAAACCATTCCAAGTTTCAGCAGCATTTCATCATCTTCCTTACATCTTCAATCTCTCAGTCTCGGCTTCGACCTTATACTTTCTACTTTGATCCCTCAATCTCAGCTTCGATCTCTCGGTCTTCGGTCTCAGGTTTTCAATTTTATATTTTTAAATTTAAGAATTTCTTTTAATTTCTTCATTTTTTGTGCAAGTAAATTAGTGTTTATGTCCTTTTTTTCCAATGGTGATTCTGGATTTCTTTCTTTTTTTTTCAATGGTGATGCTGGATTTCATTTTTTTAAAAGAAAATTGTTGCTACTCTCTGTAGATTTGATTGAAGTCATTTCATTTTTTTTTTCATTTTTGTTCGTAAAATTTGGCTATCCACAGCTGTGATAGAGGATACCACCAGTGACCTGTAATTTAACATTTCTTTTTATCCTTAATAAGATTCATCGATTACCTTATCTTGATCTTACTATACAATTTCTTGTTCCTCTCGGAAGATTTGATTGAAGTCACTTCGAAGTTTGATTCTGCATAGGCTCGAATTGGTTCAGCGTTCGGGATTGAAATATAAAATGGGTCAATATTAGGAAGAAGGATAGAAAATTAGATGCCAATAAGTCCAGGATTGCATGTAACCCTGACATTTTCTTACTAACCATATGAATGCAGGAACCTAGGTTGTTTTACTGTATATATGATGCATATAGATATAAATATTTATCATTATATGATTGCATATATACATACTATTGTCGTCTTTCTATGTCAACTAAAATGATGGAGGTAGAGGTTGTGTATTTATCAAACCTCTTGATAAAGTTGCATATGAATATGACTGCAGACTGTTCGTAGCAATATAAAATGAGAACATTCATCAAATATGCTTCATCTTGTACTTTTTTGAAAATGGAACTGAGTGATGATATTATGCTGGCCTGTTTCCATTTTATCAGTTTACTAAATCATTTTGTATGCATTAACTATATAATAAATTAGGAGGAAGAGTGGTATCAGTTATAGCTTTTCTATTTTTGAAACTAAGCCCTGTTTCTATTTCTTATATTGCATATTCCCATATTTAGACACATATTGAATTACAGTGTTGAGTGCTTAAAAATTCTTGTTCAGCTGTTTTTGTGCCATTGATTCATGTACTGAGTATTTTCCGTTGCTGGAGAGCCTAGTTTAAAGCCTTTTAGAAACAGAGTCTGAAATAAAGTTACCCTGTAACACAGGCCAACATGCGGTTGTTTATGGGTACTGAGTAAATTCTATATATATTGTGTATGCATAAGCAATCTTTTGATAATTCAGAAGATGTTTTCACCGTAAATTGTAACGTTGTGAAATGAAGTAGCATTAGTAAGAATAGTGTGATTCTAGATTAGCTGAAGGTTCAGATAATGCTTTCTTCAATTTTATTATTAGCTAGCAGTTGGCACACATCTACTGCTACTTTTCCTCAAGGACATACAGGATATGCAGCAAGTGTTATTCTTGATTTGCAGCTACTGATAAACACTTTGCATCATAAAACAAACTCTGATATGAGAAAGCAACTCAATAGCTTAGCAGAGGATGGTTGTTTGCATAATACAATTATAGGTGTTTACTGTATTATTTACCGTGCTTAATATTTTTAAAATGGGTTGATGAATTCTTTAAGTTAGCATAAAAAGTAACTGTCCATCTGTTCACTTACCCTTCGAAGGCCATTAAAACTAGCTGCAAAACATTTTCATAAATGATAGGGTTGTATTTTCTTGATTTTAAAATTGGAATTAATTATTTCTGTAAGGTCTTAAATTATTTTGAGAAATAGAATATTTTTGTATGGATTCTTGGATTCTTACATTGTACTGTTTGATAAAATTCTAGTTGTTTTGGAAGATCATTAGACACAGAGTTTCATAGATATGCCCAAGGAGCCCTGTACTGTATTGGTTACAGATGTTTGTTGCAGTAAAATCATGAAATGAATAGTAAGCTGGGTGCTGTTTTGTGGGGGAAAAATAAATGTATAACTTGGGTGTTATTTTTTATGTTCAGTAATGGGTGACTTAAGCTTATCTGAGACAAACAATTTGTGAAAGAAGAAATTGGCTGTGCTCATGGATTGTTAAAGAGGATCGAAGCCGAAGTCCCCAGGGAGGCTGCCCTCGAGCCATTCAGGAGTCTGGGAACCAGAGAGGCCTGTCAGGATCAGCTGCAGCCACGCTCACTGAAACTAATCATGCTCCAGCTGTTGCTGCGTATTTTTTCAATTTCAGCTTCTTCCCACAAGGGGAAGAAGCCTTTGTTGCTCCCACAATTGATCCACTCTTCTGAGAACTGCAACGTTATTTTCATTAAATAAATTATTACTTTCATTAAATAAATTATCATACACACAAACTATGTGGAAATTAAGTAATGAGGGTGTGAAGAGAACTTGCCTGGGGGCTGAGATGGATGCAACAGCAGGGGAAGCAGAGACAGAAGCCATTTTTATTATCAGGCACAGGCGTTCAGCAAAATTATGACTGGTGTACGTGTGTAACGAAGAGTAGAACTAGAAGTGAATAAGAGATACAAAAACTTGTTGATGTTAATGTATGCTGGGGCTCACCCTGAATAAAAGTTTTTTGTTTTTTAGTAGTATTATGAGTTATGTTTTTATTATTTCATTTGAGCATTTGAATTTTAATATTTTTGTAGTGATATTATGGGCTAAAGGTGGCCAATGGGCCGGACAGCACAAAGAACGACACGTTTTCGTACAACACGGCACGACATGAGCATGCTTTGGTGGAGCACGAGACACAGCATTACGCACACATGGGCCGAGCTGGACTTAGAATTTTAGGCATACGGGCCTTAAAAGCATGGCATGATTAGAGATGGTAGCCAAAAAGCGTGATTAAAAGATGAAAAGACGACGCGCGAAAAGCGTCGATAAGACGCGTTTCATTTTTAATGAAAGTAAATTTAAAATTTTATGATTTTATAAATAACTTGAAATTAAATCTTTTAATATATTTTATTATATCAAACTTTTTAAATTTATTTAATCCTTAGTTTCAAAAAAATTATAATTAATTTTTTGTTTATAATTTATTAAATAAATGATTGATATCATGATTTTAATAAATAAAAATTTAAATATTATGATTTTATAAATATTTATTAATATTATTTATGAACTATGATATATGACTCTATGTAATTTTAAGTTAACAATTAAGTTAACCCTTAAGAAAAATTTATTATTGTTGTTGTTATTAAGTATTATAAAAGAATTCTAATATCATAGAGTCAAATTTAGTAATTAAAATTATATTCTCTTATTATTATAAATTTATTATTATTGAATATGGACTTGAGTTTTGAATTTTCAATTTTATTAAATTTAAATAAAGGCATATGGATCTAAAATGGTATATAGGCATGAAAAAAATACGTCAATAACTTAGTATGTGTTTTTAAGAAAATAAAAAAAAAACCTAGTGAGCTTTTTTTCTTAGGCACGGCACGTGTGGGTACGGCACAAGTGGGCACAACACACGAGTCGAGTCAGGCCGGGCTTAAGAAGAAAAAATTAGGCACGGCACGGCATGACAAGAAATTTATAATGGGCATGGCACGAGCACTAACACGCATAGGCTTTTTTTTACCGGCACGAACATGGCACAACACGAGCCGTTGGCCACGTCTATTATGGGCTATGTTTTGAAATATTATTAATATTTTTTATTTAAAAAAGAAGGACTTTTGATAAAAGCACTTGGATAATAATTGATAAAAAACCTTTGGTAATGATAGGTTAAAAGCATTTATGATAAAAGCATAATTAATGTAGTTAGGACATTGAGAATGAAATATTAACTTAAGGCTAATTTTTGTGTTGTTAAACATATTTGTGGTTTTTTAATTAATTTATTAATAAATATTAAAACTCTAACATAAGGAATAAATTTGTCCGGATAAAAAGTTACTAAGTTCCTTTCTTCTATTAATTCTATGTCAAATAAAAGAAAAGAAATTAAACTCCTCATCTCTTTTCTTCTTCTTTCCTTTCTTCTCTCTTTTCCCTCCTCTCATCTCCCCTTATTTCTTGCAATGAAACATGACCTTAGTACTAATAGTTTAGATGGTGAAAATGGTGATGCAATCAACGTTGAGTCTATTGACTACTCTGATGAAGATATTGGTGATATTGCTAACTTTGACGGTGAACTTGAAGTTGGATTGGGGTATGATATTTAATGAATCTGGTGATGACGATGGCACGTTAGATTGTAAGAGTGACAATGAAAATGTACATTATGTACCTATTCCAAGTAATGATGAAGATGATCAATGTTGAGTCTATTGACTACTCTGATGAAGATATTGGTGATATTGCTAACTTTGACGGTGAACTTGAAGTTGGATTGAGGTATGATATTTAATGAATCTGGTGATGATGAACTTGAAGTTGGATTGAGGTATGATATTTAATGAATCTGGTGATGACGATGGCACGTTAGATTGTAAGAGTGACAATGAAAATGTACATTATGTACCTATTCCAAGTGATGATGAAGATGATATTGTAACTTTTGTGTTATTAGTAGTAACTGTTGGGGTGCCTCCCAAGGGCATGGTTAAGTTGTTTGGCAATGTACTTATTGTTACTCAAACTCGTGTGGATTTGAGTTTGATTAACTTTAAGTAAAAAAAAAAATTTGATTGAGGTGGGGTGATATATATTACATAATTATATAATTTAACGATTACCTATCGATGACTAAAGATGTGAAAAAAAAAATGTTCTAGAAACCCGATGGTAATGGTGATACTGTTATGGAAGTTGGACAACTCATCGACGACTGTTTTTTTGCTTTTAGGGAGAAGTTGACTCTAAAGTGATCAGAACTACAAAGCCAAACATAATCCAACTCTCTTAGTTTATTGGTTGCTTTTGTGCTGGTTTTAGCATTATTGACTAGCTTACTAGTAGTAGCATTTTTTTTTTCTTTGGGAAGTTCTTGTACGCACAATTTTTTATGGCATTCAATCAACGGCTGTATCAAACTTATCATTGACTTCATTTGCCAATTGCCAATGTATTTATCTTTTAGCACTTTGTCAAATAAGGCTTAGAGACTTGAGAAGTTTGAATGATGAAAACTCAGTCTTGCGTTGAAAGTTGTCAAAAAATGGTATGCAGACTACTAAGTGTGCAAATGGAACATACCTGAACTTCTATAAAAGTATATATTATTTTTATTTTATTTTTTCAAATTAAATTGATAATTTAATTTTTTTCCATTTTATTAATATAAAAAAATTTATTATAAAAAGGTAATATTATAAAAAAAAATTAAAAACAACCAAAAGTATCAATAAAAATGTGTTTGTAGATATTTTTTAAAAAATATAAAAATTAAACGAGTGTTAGCCTAAAAGATATATCAACTAAACCAACTTTTATCCCATCTAACTCAATAATCTAATACCAGCATCCATTGTCAATTGCAATCCAAAACGGCCAGCTACCGCTTCAGCATATTTCTACTTTCTCCGGAAACTCAAAGCAATCAATATCTGTGTTAGAACCACATAACCACGACGATCACGACCAATAGCAACTAAACCCGCCAACCGCCCAGTATTCCCCGCCGAAGCATCGACGTTCAGCTGGCTGCCAAAAAGGTCAAACAGTTCTCGGTACAGGTCCCAAGTCAGCCACCTTACGAGCTAGCGCCTCTCCGAACATCGTAAGAGTCAACTGCACTGAGCCTTAAAATGGTTAGTCGTGTGTTTAATAAATATTATTATTACGTTCATACGGATGGCTAAAATATATCTATTAATTAATGATGTTTATTTAAATATTTATATATACTATTTATGATTGTGCATATATAATATAACAATGAAAAAAATATTGTACTTTAGGAGTGATTAGCAAGTTGTCTAAAGTTGTTCCTTTTCTATTATGGGCATCGAGAGTTTGGACAAGTACGAATAAATTGAATTTGCAAGTAACGTTGCATGAACTTCGTTTGCTTCTAGATATTTTCAAACTAAAAAAAAAAGAAGAAAAATTCACCCCTACCAAAATATAAAACTCAAGAAGAAAAGCAATTACATGATCTAATTAAATATATCTTACACACATGGAAAAAAAAGAAAAAAATTATAATTATTACATAATATTTTTGAACCAATCCGCACTTGCAAACGAGAAAAGGAAAAATTTTAGAAAAAACATGGCTTCTAAAATTTACATTTAAATTTATAATACCATTTACAAACTTAAAATTTATTACCAATAATTTTAATTTCCGAAAGATACGCACACATTAATGTTTTTCAATATAGATTTTTTAAAAAAATTAAAAGCTTATCTAATAATAAATTCAAAAAGATTAATTTTAATTTAACTAACAATGTATACAAATCTAATTAGAGTTAAAAGATTTAGATTTATCATTTAATCCCAACGGCCACGGACCATTCTATACTTCTATAAGAGTATTTTCATAACGATCACAGCATACACATTAAAGCCATATAAGACTATAAGAGTACCTTTAAGTGACAAAATAATAAATAATAAAAAAAAAGTGTTAATATGATTGACACCAGTTAAAACAACTAGGATCGTAAATGTAATAAAATAGTGTTAAATATTTTAAATTTTTTATTTTAATAAATTATTTTAAATAATACGAAATTCATCCATTAGTTAATAAAATAATATAATTTATTTATCTTAATTTTATAAAAAAATTAAAATTATACAATACTCTAAAAAAAGAAATTTAGATTTTCAATTCAACAGATAGCTCATCATACAGCTGAGCTGAGAGTGCGCTCTGTCCCCAACCTTTTCAAGTGTCTCTTTCTTTTCACAATCTTACAAATCAACCTCGGAAGCATCACTTTGAAACCCAAATTCAAAGGTTTTAGCCTTGTCTTCCATCCAAAATTTGCCTCATTTTCTAGGGTTAGGGTTTTCTTTCAGTTGCAAAAGCCATGAGTGATTGGCAACCTCTTCTGCAATCAATACTCATAGGCTTACTCTTCTCTTATCTTGTGGCTAAGTTAATCTCTGTGGTCCTTTCTTTCAAAGAAGAGAATCTCTCTATCACTCGCAATAACAATAATAATTACCATGAACAGAATCGGACTAAAGACGACGTCGTCGTCGCCTCCCCGAATCCTCGTGGGACAGAGGCGGATTCGGGCGGGGCTCACGATACGGAGTCGATGATCGCGGAGCAAGGAAGCGTGAGGAACGAAGAGAGCTTGCCTTGCAGTGATGTTGATAGCGACGGTGACGATGATTGGGAGGGTGTCGAGTCTACAGAACTGGATGAGATGTTCAGTGCGGCCACCGCATTTGTGGCTGCCAGTGCTGCTGCCTCGTCGCAGAAGGTGTCCAATGACGTGCAGTTGCAGCTCTATGCGTTGTACAAGATTGCCACTGAAGGTCCCTGTAGTGCTCCCCAGCCTTCTGCCTTGAAAATGACCGCTCGGGCCAAGTGGTATCCTTCCTGTATTTGTTCAATTATTTTTCTTTTTTACAGAGATAATTCCTCTATTAATGACAACTGGGGTTTTTTTTTTCCTTTCACTGTAGTGGGTGTAGTGTGTATGTTTTCACTGTGTTTCTAATTTGGGTCCGTTTTTATTTGTGGTGCTTCTGCTTAAGCTGAAAGCACAACAGATAAAGTGTTTTGGTAAATGCTCATTTTTACTTGTTAGCTCATGTTTACCGGACACCCACTTACTTATAATAGACAGCTAGTTTGACTCCATTTCACAGTTGCACCTCATTTTCAAAGATGCCCGTAGCCGTTGAGCTTTCTTTTGCGATTGGTCCTGACAAGTTCGTGCTCCGTTTTATTGTGGAGCCTATTGAAATTGGTTCAATGGTAGAAGTAGTTGAAATTTTTGGAAGTGACTTGGGAAGAATGCATTTGAGTTAAAGAACATTATTTGAAGTTGTAGCATAGCTTATCATTCAGCTAGGAACTTTAAGTGGCCAGATTATATGTCTGCCTTAGTTGTTCCTGCATCTCTTGTCATTTTCTTAAGAATTATATCTAACTGTTTGCATTCATTATTAAAACAAAAAATGGTAATATAGAGTTCGTTGCTGAATTGTATGTGTTTCTGTTATATGGGGACACATTGTTCATAGGGAAGACAGATAGTCACAAGAGCGACAGATCTTGATTTCATGACTATGAATTTAGGGTATGTGCTATGTCTCTGCTTTGAAGGTCTTGTGGTTGAATGGTAAAGTATCCTTTTATTTGATGTTCTCTAGGCAAGCATGGCAGAAATTGGGTGCCATGCCTCCGGAAGAAGCAATGCAGAAATACATTGATATTGTTACAGAGCTGCATCCTACTTGGGCTGCTGGTTCATCTTTGGTGAGATTTTAATCTTTTCATTTTACCATTGAGTTGTTTATTTTGCACTGCAACACATCTGCTTACTTTTTTTTTTTTTTTTCCATTTTAATAAATTCCTCTTTCTTTAACTGTGAATCGTAGAAGAGCAAACGTTGGCAAGATGATGCGCCAAGCACAGATTCCAAAGGACCAGTAGGTCCTGTTTTCAGCTCTTTTGCATATGAGGAGGAATCTGGAAATGATTTGTAAGGTTTTAGTGTTAAATTCAACATTATTTTTTTCGAGAGAGTATTTATATGGTCCTTACTAGTTTCACTTTGGGCCTGCTTCTTTTTTCCATAGGATTTGTAGTGGTGTTGGAATTGAAAATCTTATCTCAACTGCAATTTTATAACTTTACTTTTCTGGAGTTTTATGAAATTTGATGTCTCCTTCCCGCTTTTATGCTTGAATTGAACAATGAACTGCCCATTCTTATTAAATTGAAGTGAAATTGCCTGATATTTGACTTAATTACTAAAGTACATGGTGTCATAAATTTGGATTGGTCATGTCCTTTGGATGGACATAATATATGGAGCAATATGTATGTTGTGAGTATCTGCATGAAGATTAAAAAATTGTTCTTTTTTTTTAAAAAAAATTCACTGAGGAGTTCTGTTAAACTCGTGATTCTGCTTTTAATTTCATTTCTGATACTTGTGGTAATCGTGGTTTTTTATTTGATTCCAGATGCTGTAATTATCTTCTTCTCATAAGTTCAATGCAAGCCTCCAATTGTGCAGCTTCTACTTTTCTATTAAGCCATTTAATTTTCATTTTCTGTTAGAATGTAAGCTTACTTGTATGAAATAGTTGTTACTTGGTCAATGTTTGCAATCTACCTTTTTCTTTCTACCTATTTGATGATATAAGTGAACCTGTGGTTATAGATGCCAGGCCGCTTTATTTGGCATACAGAATATCTTTTTCTTCTATGCACTGTGATCTAAGTGAATACATGGGGTGAGAAGGGCAGAGATCAGCCAGTCTATGTATGTCTTTATAGAGAGAGAAACAGAGAGTTCTGGTTATAAGGAATATGAGGAATCCTTGGAAATGCTAATCATGCAATTCCATGCTTATTAAATTAGTTTAACAATACTGTGAATTGTGTTAATATTATGGATTCCGGTTGTTTAATAACTCATTAATGTTTTTTAAATTTCTTTTCTCTTGACTGGAAACACTAAAATTAATGACAATACTAACACTCCTTTCTTCTTCAGGAAAATGGATGCTATCCATGCTTTTGCTAGAGAAGGAGACATGGATAATCTGCTTAAATGTATTGAAAATGGTGTTTCTGTTAATTTGAGAGGTACGTAGTAATTTTCTCTTCTTTTTACATTTTCTGAATGGTCAATGACAATGCTGATGTTCACAATTGGTGATGATCTTTTAACATAAATCATGGAGATGCTGTTTAGGAAAAAGCAGCCCATCTGAGCTTTTTTTTCACCTATTGAGTGAGCCAAGCACAAGCATAGTGTCTGAGATAGATTCTTTTCTGCCGACTCCTTGTTTATTCAAGCATCTCATGACTTATATTGCACATCAAACATTTAATCTTTGAAATTGTAGATAGTGAGGGTTGTACTCCATTGCATTGGGCTGTAGATCGCGGACACCTCAACATCTCTGAACTACTTGTTAGCAAGAATGCTGATGTAAACGCCAAGGTTTGTTGGTTTTATTTTTTTACATTTTTCTTAGATTTTTTTAAGAAAAAAGAAATTTAGTGTTAAATGATCCTAAATATGAATCCAAATGAATATTTTCCTGTATCATTACATTTTTATTATTTGTTGTGAGCATGTATGAAGATCAGAAAATATGCACTCCTCCTGGCTTTCTGTGAGGGAAAGCTTATCGTCCCACTTTGGAATTTAACATAATGTTTATTTTATGACTTCTGAGACATTTAATTTGGTTAGAAGTTATATGATTGGCATTTTCTTTCTTTAGTTTTCTATTGATCAGGTGATGATGAATGAAATAGATTAAACTGATGTTCATGCATGTTGATAAAACAGATTGTGCTAAATCTTTGGGTATGAAGATTTCTTAGATGCAGCCCTGTATTTGCCAGGCCTTAACCTTGTCCTGTGGTAGAATTACTATTTCCTAAAATAGTGGCTTAGGCTTCTTGGCAAGTTTTCAGACACATAATTGGATTCCTAAATGATTTGATTGTCTTTCAACTATTATAATTGTTATAAAATTGACATTTTTGTTTTGGGAGAGTAAATGACACCCTTGTGTTTTCTGAATGCTAGGACAATGAAGGACAAACTCCATTGCATTATGCTGTTGTATGTGATAGGGAAGCCATTGCTCAGTTCCTTGTGAAGCAAAATGCAGATATAGGCATGAAGGATAATGACGGCAATTCTCCTTGTCATGTCTGTGAGTCGGACTGGCCATGGATGCTACATGCCGCTAAAGGGACTGACTAACGGTTTGTTACATTGTCCTGGCTAGCATAAGTATTTCTTGACAAATTCTGTGTGGTTGTACATGGCAGTATAGAACCCTTTAACCCCTTTTAATCGTAATGTTATATTATTAATATAGGGTAATATTTTCTCTGCCCTGGTCCCCTGCTTTAGTTATTTCTTTTCTTCGGTTTCTTACAGTGAGAGCACTCAGAATCAAAATTTATGGTGAAATGGCCTATGTATGATTTTATCATTGCTTAATGAGATTCAGAGCTATTGATCACCATTTTGCTGATGCCATATTCTGTTATTTTATAAAAGGTAGCAGCACTCATTGATTTATCACGAGGGAAACCTGAGAACTGTTATGATATGTGTACGCACGTGCGCGCGCGCGTATTGATAGATAGATAGATATGTGTATACATATTATTTTTTTCTATTTTGACGTGATTAATAATTATTCAATTAACAGTTTAATCCCTTTACAAAGAATATATATTGTTCAATAACAGATGTGTAAATTATTCGTGTTAAGTGGTGAAACGGGTGATGTTTGTGGTAATCTGATTAAAAATAGGTCATGTTATGTTGAACTGCTCAATTACTGAGGTTTTATGGCTTAAAAACTGTATCTGCGGCTATTAAGAGTTGCCCAATTACAAATTAAAGAAGGCTTCCCTCTTATAATTCATGCTTTACCATAAAGTAATTCATGTTTAACCTTAACGTGCGATAGACATTACTGATAGGTGATAGCCCTCCCAAAAATTATAAAAAAGAAGAAAAAAGAAAAACAAAAAAGGAAAGGTAAAAGGATAGCAATCTTAAGGGAAGATTGCCGTAGATTAATTAGGCGAGCACCAAAGAAAGCAAATGTAAATAGTGGGTAGTTCATATGTGCCCCTCGCTTGTAACTGTCAATAACCGTTTTTCCCTCTATCCATGTTAGTCTGATCGATTGAGACCTAAGAGAAGGAAAATCAACTAGTACTACTTGATCGTTTTCTCATCCTCAAACTTTGAAATACTTGAAAATGTCGAAGGTGGTGATTTACGCTCTTCTAACCACCGCCTTCGTTCTCTTCTTCGTTTTCTCCCCGATTCATCGGCACGATCACAATGATCGTCTTGCCTTTGTAGGTCGTCGCTTTGGGTATAGATATTCCGTGCCAACTTTTGACCCTTTAGTGCTAAAACTGAACAGGGTAGCCGAAGGAAAGAAATCAAGTAGCCTTAGGACTAGTATTCACACCATCGATTTGGAAAACGGTTCTTATGACACCGAGGATGTTGAAGATGAGTATGATTTTTTCAGTGAAAACGGGAGATTAAATATCACCTCGAGGTTGATTTATTTGTTCCCGTTGATAGACAATGAACCAAAAGATGGAGTTCTGAGTTTGAATGAACTTGACAACTGGAATATAGAACTGGCCCTCGATCGTTTGAGCTATAAAACACAGAAACAGATTGAATTAAGTGACAGGGATGGCGATGGAGAAATCTCTTTTTATGAGTATCTGCCTCAGTTTTCTAAACAAGATATTGGTACAATACGCACATAATTTTAGTTTTATTTTCTTTGCTAATTATTATTAACCTTTAGAATAATACCTATGATCATTAACTTTTTGTACGCATGATTTTAATTTATTTTCTAAATAAGTTTATATTTTATGAGACTGTGAAATAATAAATAGAGAAAAATGGAATGGTTCACGGTCAAGCTGGATGGTGGAAAGAGCAATTTGACAATGCGGATATTGATAGGAATGGAACTCTCAACTTCGACGAATTTCACAAGTAAATTATTATTATTATTGTTATTATTATTCTTAATTATTTTATTATTTATTCTATTTTTCAACTTTCTTTCAGTTTCTTGCACCCAGAAGATAGCAACAATGCCGCAATTCAGAGATGGCTTTTGAGAGAAAAACTTGAGTAAGCTTTATATATGAATTTCTTTTTCTGTTTATATATGCACATATACATATACATACATATATGTGTGTGTATACACACACAGAAAAGTATAGGTCAAGTTCAAATAAAATTTTTTAATTTATGTCTTCTCGAAGATTTGAATTTGGGTGATAGTTAAATAAAACATTAGAGAAACATAATGTTTTTAAGCTCTAGGTTCCATTAAAAAAAAAAAATCATCTCTTGTATATACTTATAATGACTTTACATAAACGCATGAACAGGCGTATGGACGATGACAATGATGGGAAACTAAACTTAGATGAATTTCGAGAGAATACCTATCGTACCTACAAAAGTTATGCTGAATTTGAAGCTGATGGTGATGGAAACGATTTTCCCTCAGCTGAAGAGATATTTGCTGAGCTTGACACAAACAAAGACAAGTAATTAATACCCCTTTTAACCTTTATGCCTAATTCCCTTTGAAAATTTATTCTATATAAAATTGCACATTGAACACAAAGGGTCTATCTCCAAAATAGCTTGTTGTATATTCTCTCATTTTCTTTATTCCATTTATAACATTGGAGGATTGGATAGCTTCCTTGCTGGCTGCATTAATTTCTCAATTTCTAACGTAAAAAATGACTGCAGATTGTTGGAAGTTGAAGAATTGAAACCAATATTCATTTATCTACACCCTGGAGAAATATCTTATGCCAAATATTATTCAAGGCATCTGATTCATGAGGTAATTAGTAACTCTGCCATTTTTTT
Organism: Luvunga scandens; assembly: GCA_030449905.1. NCBI lineage: Eukaryota > Viridiplantae > Streptophyta > Magnoliopsida > Sapindales > Rutaceae > Luvunga > Luvunga scandens. The sequence continues at coordinate 636,842 of JASUUG010000121.1, read as the reverse complement.
TAAAATTTTTGAAAATAATGATATCTTATTAAGTATGCAGCTAAAAATGATTCTCTCTTTCTTTCTTTCTGTTAAAAAAATTCAGGCTGATGATAACAGAGATGGTAATTTAACACTTGATGAGATGCTCAATCACGAATATATATTCTACAACACGGTCTATAATGATGTCGATGATGATGATTATGATTTTCACAATGAACTATGACCACATTGTTCGATTGATTTTATATATAAGCACGTAGTCCAGCGAGTTTTGATTTCTCTCTCACTTGTTCATTATGTGTAGACGATCAGAAGATACACATATATATAAGTAATGTAGGGTTTGGTTGTAAAGAGCAGTTGCACGTATTATTATTATATATTTACAAAGGTTGAGATAGAAAATTAATTTTTATTCTAAAACTGTGGCATCCAGTGATCCACACGATTCTCTTACAACTCGTCACATGAAAAATGAGAAGCTTTGCAGTAGATAGTTGACACAAAATTATTATGTGTAATAATATTGAATCATATGTCATATTAATTTTATTTTCTTAATTATCCCGTGCTATTTAATAGTGCATTTGCCAATAAGTGATTGGAATGGGTTAAATCGTAATGAAAAATGAGAATTAAAATAAATTGTTTACTTTGATTATAAGATCAGAATCGGAGTAAACTATATTATCATTAATGTGTTTTTGCCTTTGAATCGATATGAATTGTTGCAAATTATTAAAACATCATTTGTTGTCAATATTTATTATAATAATCATAACTGTTGTTGTTGTTATTAAAAATAATTACCAAAATAAAAACAATAACAATAACAATAACAATAACAATAATATAATAAACATTTTAATTAAGGACAAGAAGGGGAATTATCAAACTTGGGTGGGGTAAAATAAAGAGTTTAAGAAATGGAAACTTGATTACCAACTAGGGATGACAATTTTTTTTCTGTTGGGATAGGATGCTGTAGGATCCCATTCCAAACATATTTTTGTCCCAAAAAAATATAAAAAGACGAGAATTGAACAATTTTTATCCCACTTGCATAAACAGGACATGACTAGAATTGCCAAATCATGTCCCATCTTGTCTCATTACACACTTAGCTACCGGTTTAATTTATTATTAATTATTGAATTATTAGATATTTTAACATTGCCAAAGTTTGTTACTGTTTAAATCTATAGTTTTTGAAGCGTAAGTCTTAATATAATGTGCAATGGAAGTGAATAGATAATTAAAAAATATTAGCATAAAATTTTATTCGAACATGTATGTAGTTAAAATATAATTATTATTTGATTATTTAAGTTTGTATTGATTCAAATTTTTTGCTATATTAAATTATAAAGATCCTTAAAAGAAAAAAAAGTCAAAATTTATTTATTTACATTTGGAACTATTTAAGATTATGGTATGAAACGAGATGTTTAATGTAAGAGGAATAGGAAAAATTTTTATCTCAAAAAAATAAATGGACAGGAATGAGAATTTTTCTTAATCTCATTTGCATATACAGGACATGAATAGGATTGGCAAATCTCATCCCATCCTATCTCGTTGCCAACCTTATTCCCAACTCTGTATGACAATCAAGTTCTCATTCTTTAATCTTAAAAGCAAGAAGGCTCCACATTTTTCATTTGTATTCTTACTTCTATTTTAACAAGTATATAAAATTAATTATTTCCATTTTAGATTTTTATTTCCCAATCTCATGAGTAAATCCTAAGAAGAATGAGATCTTGGTATATAAAATTTGCATATAAGGGTAAGAAGTATCTGCTTGTGGTACATTATTATTGTAAGTGTTAACTGGCCATTCGCTAGGAGTTTCAGCCAGGAATTCTATTGATAACCGACCATTTTGATTCTTTAGAAGTTGGTGGCCTAATGACAGTAGAGCCGGCGACCGAAGCCCCAATGAATTGGGGCTAATAGTAATAGTTTTCATTTCCTGACTCATGGAAAACCCTTTTTGCTCCGCCTAGCCCTATTCCATTTTGTTCTACAATATTTGAGAATCACCACCAATACTTCAGTGTAGGTCTTGAAATAATCCTTTGTTCCATAGTCCTGGAGCTGTCCTATCTTGATTACATCTAATTCTCTTGTTTGACAATGGGCACTTTTTATACAATAATCACATTGTAGTGGGTATAGTTTAATATTGATCTATTATGTGATTTTACATCTAGCATTAGGTAGATCGCAGACAATAACGGTCCTATCTCTACCAAAGAAAGGGAATAAATAAATCAATCAAACTTGGGTACGTAGACCAAATAATGCAATGTGAGCAAAAGTTGGAGATTCCGTAAATGTTTCATTCCAAAAATAAAAAATTCGAATCAATTGGGTGAGAGAAACCTCATCCCTCTCTTTCCTTTTTATGCACTCAAGTCCCCCTCGTGTGGTGACATGGGGGAGTAAAAACAGGATATAAGGGTAAGAAGTATTTACTTGTGGTACATTCTTATTGTAAGTGTTAACTGGTAGAAAGTAAACAATTGTTTAATTTTATTCAAATATAAAAAAATTATTTTATTCAATATAAAAATTAATATGTACGGATGAATCTAAGGGTAAGGAGTATCCGCTTGTGCTGCTGTATTTCGAGCTTTTAATAGTACTTTCCAAGGACGTTTTGCAACGTCTCTTGGATTTATGTCATTATCAAAGCTACAAATGTAGCTAGCTCTGTGGATTGATTAATTCCACATCTGTACAATCTTGTATTATGATCTCTAGCTCGTTTCAATCTTTCTTGGTGGCTTCATATTCAAAAGATGAATTGTAAGAAGAAGATTGGTAGTATACATTTTCGTTAGTCATTTTGCAAATGAAATTTGACAAAAGATTGTTTAGCTAATATGAGAGTTGTCTTTTTTTCGGTTTTGTTTAATATGGCTTTTAAAATAGTGCTTATTTAAATAAAGTTTTTAGTAGTAGAGATTTTACCAAAAAGAATTTTAATTGTTTGGTTGTTAGTGACAACTTTTATTAAAATTATAAAATTATTTTAATATATAATTTTTTTAAAGTTATGTTATTAAAATGATGAAATAAGATTGTTAAATAATTAAAGGATATTTTAGACATTTTAATATTTAAAAAATAGTTTTTCAATCTTTACTTTCAAAAATCTAAAATTTAACCTTTTCCTAGCTAATAGAGACAAAATAACTTATTTATTCTTCACAAATTCTAGTATTCTACTAAAAAAACAATCGAGTAACTATAAAAATTTTAATAAGAGCTCATTAGATTAGATAAACACTTATAATCATTAGATTAGCCATACCAAACAGGCACAATATCTTTGGTGGGAGCTTAAGTTTATTCGAAATTGTCATCATATATTTATCCTATATTGTTTTAATTCTTCAACAGACTAGGGATTTAGTTTTGGGTTCTAGGTTCTTTTATTTATTTATTTTTTTGGTACTGATTCAACTTTTACTTGTTATGTTTTGAATTTGTATAAATCTGGCTAATGCAACAATCCATTTTTTTAGATAAAATATGGCAATGGAAGTTACCCAAGTGCTTTTGAATGCAAAATCAATAGATGGAATTGTGCAGGAGCATGCAGAGGAAAGTTTGAAACAGTTTCAGGAGCAAACCCTTACTAGTTTCTTGCTATCACTCACTGGAGAGTTAGCAAATGATGATAAGTCTATTGACAGTCGTAAATTTGCAAGTTTGATACTTAAGAAGGGAAATTATCTAACGACCACTTATTTTTTTGGGCTTTTTAAAAAATACACAATTCTTTTTTTTTTTTTTTTGCTGAAATCCATATGAAGTTACATTTCTTTGCACTTTTCCACTCCCGTTTGGAGACTGTTATAACATTGCTGACATCATAGGGGCAAATTGGTCATTTCACTCGTGCAACCCAAAACGATGTTATTTGCTAAATGCACTTGTCAACATTTCATCATTGATTAATTTTGGCATTTATTTATTTTGGGGGAAAAACAATCATTTTGTTAAGATTCTATTAGTTCTCTTAATGGTCGATAGACAAAAATAGAAAAAATGTAAAGAAATGTAACTTTAGGTGGAATTTAGCAAAAAAAAAAAAAAACTGTGTATTTTTGAAAAAGTCCAAAAAAAAGGTGGTCGGTGGATAATATCTCACTCAAGAATGCATTAGATGCGAAGGAACAATGCAGAAAATTTGAGCTTGTGCAAAGATGGTTGTCATTGGATGCCAATGTGAAGACCTAGATTCAGACTTGTCTGGTGAACACCCTAACTTCTACAGTAGCTGATGCTAAGTCAAATGCATCTCAAGTTATAGCCAAGGTTGTAGGTATTGAATTGCCACAAAAACAATAGCCAGAGCTCATAGTCTCACTTTTGTCAAATGTTCACCAACTACTAGCTCGAGTTAAGAAAGCCATTTTAAAGACTCTTGGGTGTTTATGCGAGGAAGTCTCTCTTGAAGCTATAGAACAAGATCATGTAAATAAAATACTTACAGTTGTGGTTTAGGGTATGAATGGTTTTGAAACGAACAATGATGTTAGGTTTGTTGCCAGCTGAGCTTTATATAATGCTTTGAGCTTTGCCTAGGCAAATTTTAGCAATGACATAAAATGTAATTATATCATGAGTGTTGTCTTTGAAACAACACAGTCTGTATAATTAAAGATACGGTAGGCAGCTTTTGAGTGTCTGGTCTCTATTTTCAAGTGTGTTTGAGATTGAGGTTGGGCAATTGTAGTTTAAAAACTACAGCACTAAAGTACTATGTAAACACTAGCTGTTGTAGTTTGGAAACTATGTTAATATAGTTTTTCACTTCTATTATGGAAAATCTATTATATATTTAATAATTTTGTCAAAATTATTATTTAAAATTTATATTTATTACAAATTATTAACTTTTGTTTTATAATTATAACTTTTTTTTTTCTATAGCACTTCAATCCCAAACAAAACCTTACTATAAGAAGTTAGCTCCTTACATGCAAGACATCTATAACATTATAGCAAAAGCTGTGGGTGAAGATGAAAAATCTGTTGCTCTTCAAGCCATTGAGTTCTAGAGTTTTATTTGTGATGAGGAAATAGATATTCTGGAAGAATATGGCAGTGATTTCACTGGGGACTTTGACATTCCATGCTTTTACTTTATTTCCTGCACTTGTCCCATTGCTGTTGGAGATACTCCTTAAGCAAGAAGAGGATCAAGATTAAGATGAGGAGCCTTGAGATATTGCTATCACTTTGGGCACCTGCCTTGGTTTGGTTGCACCAACACTGAGGGATGATATTGTTCCCCTTGTCATCTTATTTATTGAAGAAAACATAGTAAAACTAAAATGGAGGTAGAAGAAAGTAACAACTTATGCCTTTGGTTTAGGGTGTGAATACTTCTAAGGGGAACAACGATGTTAGCCCATTTTTGTTTGAGGCTATTGCCACAGGCATGGCCTGTCCTTCTAATGAATCCTTGCTACACTTGGGTTTGTTGAGTCCACAACAGTTCATCAGTGTGTTTGTGATGATCATTAGGTTGTTTTGAATTTTACATTTTTATAGACATACATTTGGTTGGGTTGGGGTTAAAAACACAATTGAGATCATAAACATTTTGCATTTGCATTTTTCATATTTCATTTTTTTCATCAATAGTTTGTCTTAAAAGTCAAATGTTACGTACATGCATTCATTCATAAAGGTTTCTTGATTTTCTCTTTATTTGTTGTTACTAGAATACAAGTATATATGAACTTTAATTATGTTATATCCTACTTTGTATTTGTGCATGTGATGTTATGAAGTTTATGGATCTTTATGATTATTTTTTCCCCTCTTTCATAAGTTGTTTTCTTGGTTCATGCTCCCTTATTTTTAATTTTATTTTTATTTTTTCCCTTTGCAACCATAGAAGAGATATTACCTAATAAAAGGCCCATTAAATTAAGTAGTTTAAATGATTTCTAAATACATTGAACGATATAGTATATCATTCAAGTTAGATGCATTGCCTTTATAGGCATATATGTATGTAGCAAAACAAAGGAAATTAAATTTAGTGGCTAACATGACATAAAAATGATATTCTTCTTTTTGTGTAACAGTGGATTATCCATCACTTTAACATAGTTTTTTTTTTTAAATGAAAGCCTTGCAATGTTATGTTTTTGCATTCGATAATTTCCTAAAATAGTAAATCCAACAATAGTTTCCTATCAAGATATTAAGTGCTAGTTTGTAAATGATTTGCCTTTGCTTAATTTTGAAACCACAGTAGGTAAAGTTGTTAGTTAACAAATGTGGATCCCAAGTTTGTACTATGACATTTATTTAAACTCCATCGTTGAAAGAACTGATAAATTCCATGAGAGCTTGTCTAAACATTTTTTGTTCTTTGCGCTCTGCCTCAATAGTTGACTTAATGTCATTCACTCTCAACTTCCATTCAGAAATAGAACGATCAATCTTGTTTATCCATTGAATGACATAATAATAATGAAACTTTGTCCTCGACTTTGAATCTTCTGAGTCATCAAAATCGTGTGAGAGATTGTGATGGTTAGCTACAGCATGCTCATCCTCAACGAGATTTTTCTACTACTGTGTTGAGCTTATGGCGTCGTGTTGCTCCTTTACTTCCTCTTAAATGTGCTTCCACTTGAAGATGGCCTTCCATTTTAAGATCTGAAAAATCTTCTTTTTTGTTTTCAGAGTCCACTATGATGGCAGCCTCTCAATCTCATAGAAAAGCCAAGCCTAAACCCTATGACTAAAGCCATAGAGATTCTATCTCTCAATATTTTGATCAGAATTTACCAAGTGATCATTCTTAAATTTCTCAGCTTTCTTATTCAATGCATTATCAATATTGTCTTATATTGTTTTCCAATATAAATGACCCATGGACAACTTCAAAAGTCATCTATATCATTAATATAATTCATTAATTGGAAATGAACTTGACAATAATGTGATCTTTTCTCCCATTCAATGCCCTACCAACAAGGGATCGCTTTGTATAATTTTTTTAAAATTTTTTTCTTCTTTTAAAGTTAAAGGGTGAATAAAAATAGGAAGTTACCATATGAGAATTTAAAATCCATTTTCCGTGTACAGTTAGTTTCCACTTTAACATAGTTTACTTTTGACTTAAATTTAATAAGCCTATAGTTCATTGACTAGCACGACTTGTTGGTATAAGATTTATTAATTGGCTAGTGTAGAATTTTATTTTATTCTTATTGTAGTAGTCCTTTAAATATGCTTTATAGTTGCCACCAAGTTGGATCTTTCCCATAAAAAATAAGGATTATGATTTGATATTGTTTACTATGATTCTTTTAAGTTATATTATCATATAAATATTAATTATTAATGCAACATGAAGTTTGCAAAAAATAAAGAAAAGCCAAAAGTTTTGTAATTTAGAATATGAGGTTCTAAGCTGTAAGTCTTAGTAAAGAAAGTTTTAAGATTCTTGACATTTATATATGAACATTAAATTCTAAATTGATAAATGAAATTTTGCATCTTTATTTCTTTATATCTATCATACTTTATATTTGACATTTATTTTTCTTTATTAGAAAGGTATTCTTAAAAACATGTCGAACCTCACAATTCCATAAATTCTCACTCTTGAGGTCTCTAGAAAAAATTACCTTTATTGGATTCTGAGAATTCTCATAGGCACTCATTAAAGAACCAAAAGATTCTATTGTCCAATGAGATTAGTTCTATTGCTTGTTTATAAAGTAAATTGGTGGTTAGGTCATTCCTTTCTAAAATTGGTTATGAATCTCCAACTTTTCTCCAAAGAATTCAATGGGTTATATTTGGGCCAATCCATTAAGTGGACCATTTCGTTAATTTATGATTTTGATTGATACATCTACACTGTGGTTATATCTTTGTTTGTTATGCATATTTAATGTTGCATTTACCAGACTGCTTGCCAAAATGTTAAGATTAAGGGCACAATTTCTAAATTATGCAATCAAATCTATACATCTTGATAATGCTAGTGAGTTTGCTTCTAAAACATTTGATGATTATTGTGTATCTGCTAGAATTGATGTAGAACATTTGATTCCAATGTACATACACAAAACAAATTGTTAGAATCATTGATTAAATGACTTTAGGAAATTGCACAAACTTTTTTATTGAGTACACAATTATCAATATCCATATTGGGTCATGATATTTTACATGTTGCAGCATTAATTCTTCTTAAACCCTTTTCTTATTATCAATATTCTCTACTACAACTAGTGCTTGAACATCAAATAGGCATTTTTATTTATGCCGTGTATGTTCCTATATCACCCTTATAATGCACAAACATGCGACCTCAATGTTGTTTGAGGATCTTTATTGGGGTTAACTCACCTTCAATTATCATATATTTGGAATCTTTGACAGGTGATCTTTTTACCGAACAATTTACAAATTGCCACTTTAATGCCACAGTTCTCCCACCATTCGGGGAAAAAAATTACCTTCGAAAGTATAAAGATATATAATTTGAGCAAATTATAAATTAATTGTCAAATGCATTTATAGATACGTCAAAAGTAATTGAGTCACATATACCATGCTGCTAATACAACAACCTTGGTGATTGTTTATACTAAACGTTCAAGTGTAAGGGTAACTAATAAGTTATCTATTGCACATAGAAGGTGGTAGACCACTTGGTTCTAAAGATATTATCCCTCAGAAAATGAGAATGAAAAATCAAGATTCGAACGAAAATAATACTCAAGCAATGAATATTCATATATTACTTGAATCATCTATTCTAGATGAACTGATAGTTCGAGCAAATACTCATATCTTAGTAAAGACACATGCCTTAAAAGAGACTTATATCCTAGTAAGGACAAATCCTTGAGGAGACACTAGAGTATGGAGTGATGAAAGTCTCTGAAGAGACATTAGTCCTTGAAAAAGCACAAAAATACAAAAAAAAAAAAAGAGAAAAGTCTATAAATTATACTTATACAAAGAAAATATGGGATTATAATGAAATTGCCATTGATAATGTATTCCTATTCACAGTACATATTGAAATCACAAATGATTTTGAACCTAAAACTATTGATGAGTATATACAAAGGCATGATTGGCCTAAAGGAAAAGAAGTAATTTAAGTAGAGTTGACTTCTCTAGCAAATGTAAAGTACTTGGACCTATAGTCTAAACACCTAAATATGCCAAAATAGTTGGATTCAAATAGGTATTTATAAGGAAACATAATAAATAGAATGAAATCACAAGATATAAAGCGTAAATAGTCGCACAAGGTTTCTTGTAGAGACTTGGTTATGATTATGAGAATACATATTCTCCAGTAATAGATATTGTTATGTTTTGATTTTTAATTAGTTTCGTAGTCTCAAAAAAACTTGAAATTCATCTGATAGATGTAATGATAGCATATTTATATGAATCACTTGATTTTAATAGTTATATGATAATCCTTGAAGGATTTAAAATTCCTAAAGCATATGTATTAAGTGATCTGAATTTGTATTCAATCAAGTTAAAATGATCCTTAAATGGAATATAACAATCTAGACGCATATGGTATAATTGTTTGAGTGAATATTTAATAAGAGAAGGATATGAATGATCTTACTTGCCCATGCATATTCATTAAAACATTTAACTCTGGATTTGGTGTTGTAGTAGTATATGTTGATGACATGAATTTAATTAGAAAGCTTGAGGAGCTTCTAAAAATTATTGAATATTTAAACAGAGAATTTGAAATGAAACATTTTTTTTTAAAAATTGTCATGCCTTGAAAGTCGAGCATAAAACTAATAGAGCACTTACATATCAATTTGCTTACGTGTAGAAAAATTGGAAGCGTTTTAATATGGATAATGCTCATTCATTAAGTGCTCTTATAATGGTCCGATCTCTTAATCCTAAAACGATTAATTCTACCCTAAAGAAAATGATGAATAGATATTTTGTCTAGAAGTAGTATATCTGAATGCTAAATGCTATAGCTACATTACTGTATTTAGCTCAGTGCACTAGGCTAGACATTACATCCTCGATGAACTTATTAGCAAGATTAAATCTGTACTTACCCAAAGATGCTAGAATGACATTAAACATGTTTTCCGTTATCTTCGTAGAGTGACTGACATGAGATTATTTTATTCAAATGAGCCAACATAAAAATCGAATTAATGGTTATGAAGATGCAAGTTGTCATTTTGATGCTCATAAAGCTTGTTCACAGTTAGGATATGTAATTATATATAATAATACAAAAAATTTCATAGCGATTTATGAAGCAAAAATTTTGTTGTTTCCTTCTCTAATTATTTAGAGATTCTTTCACTATATGAAGCAAGCATAGAATGTATATAACTGCAATCTCCCTCTATCATATTCAGATCACATTAATCTGTTACAAACATACAACAATAGTATTTGAAGACAATGTAAATTATATTGCACAAGTTAGAGGAGGATATATCAAGGGAGATGTAAATAAACACATCTCACCAAAGTTCTATGCTCATGAGCTCTAGTAGAGAAAGAAAATTGATCTCAAACAGATATGCTCCTTCGATAATTTTGCAGATTTTCTTATTAAGGCTTTGCCCACTTCAACATTTGAGAAGTTAATCTATAGCATCAACATGCGTTAACTCAATAGATTATTAAATTGATATTTGTCTCTTTAAGAAGAATCATTTCATCATTGGGAGCCTAAATATCTTAGAAATTTACAAAAACTAGATATGTGTGCATTGTATTTTTTTTCCTGTGAACATGTTTCCCACTAGGTTTCTACTTGTAAGTTTTTTTAATGAGATAGTATTATGAGACATCCAGTGCCATTTTATGACCATTTTATAATGGTGGACATCTAAGAGAGAGTATTGTGTAACAGTGGATTTACTACCACTTTAATGCAGTTCATTTATGGCTTAAATTTAATAAGCCTGCAATTCATTGATTTGTTAATTAAACCAATTGCAATTTTTCACTATAAATCACCTTGAGATTGTAAGTGAAAGGCATTATATTCTTATTATATTTATTCAATTTGAAGAAATAATTAGGAGTATATATTTCTCTTCTAAATTTATTTTCTTTTTAGTTATTATTAATTTATTTATTACGCTCTCAATTTTTTGTTAACATTGAACGTCATAGTAAAAAAAAATGATACTATGAATGTAAAACATAAATTTGTAATGGAAGTAAAGTAATGTTATTATAAAGTCACATTTCAAATTTAAATAACATTATATCAAATTGCCATCTAATTCAGACTGACTATTAGATTGCATAATTCTCTATATGAGTTCGAATTTTCTATCGTTAGTGCATTGTTAAGTTTGTGTTTCATTATTTAGGTCTCTGCTCATTTCCATTGAACATATCATTATTCAAAATAGAAATTGTTTTAAATTTGTGGTTTGTTAAAAATCTAGTCAAGCACAATTAATTTGTAAGTTAAGGGTTTAGTGCCTAGTATAATCATGGTGTGTCACCTATTTATATCTCAGATGAAGCTTTAGAATGAAAAGTGGTGGCGAATTTTTTTGAAAAAGTGTATATCTGCGGAGAGGTGATTTTTAAAAGTTGGTTTATCTTGCAAAAATGGAGAAAAAGTGGTTAGAAGAGGAGTTAGTGATGGCCGATGACTATACTCTAATACTAAAGTTAATCTTAAGTTTACTCTCAGTGTAAGAGTTTGCCAACCCTAAAAAAGGGAATGAGCTCAAGGTTAAAGACGAATTTGCGCCCCCCTATGTGTGTGATTGTAACTTAGCAAAAAAGAGAAAATTTGAGCGTTTTTATGTTGAGTGTGCTTGGGTATTCCCATTACCTTGACACCTAGGGTTATTTCATTGGTGTTTTCCCTCCTTAGATAGGGATATTATTGTCTTCCCTTTAGGTGGTGTGAATAACTCATAAGCTTTATTTAGCGTGTGGGTTCATTCATTTATTGATTCGTTTTGTCTATAAATACATGTGTCAAGTGTGGGAAAATAGTCCCTACATCTTTGAGGGACTCGTTTCTTTTGCCATTGGTATGATAGTTTGTTGTTTCCTTTTTCTTGACAAGCTGCTTTGTTATTCGTTCTTTATTTCGAACTTAATGAACAATTTTCTTTTTTATTGATAATGAACCCTCACGTGCCCATCGATTGGATAATCTTTTTCCCATTTAAACCTTATTAGGATGAACATTCCCTTTTATGTATTTTCTTTTAAAGTTATATCAATATTTGGTGTACTTAGAGATTAGCTTTAGTTGATGTTCTTTTATCGGTAATGAACCCTCACTTGCTCATTTATTGGATAATCTTTTTTCTCATTTTGCCCTTATTAAGATGAACATTCCCTTTCTATATTTTCTCTTAAAATTAATATTAATACTTCATTTACTATTATTTTATTCCTAGCCGTCAATTACATGAGGCATCCTTTTGTTGATCTTCATTTTCCCCCGAACAAAATCCCTCTGGTTTCTTTACAGCAAAAGTGTTGAAGCATAAGAAACTCTTAGAGATGTCATAGATGACACATAGTAGTCCCTAATTTTACTTCTATTGGTGGCTGATTCATGAAGATATCCTTCTTGCCCTCCATTGAAATAAAATGCAATGATTTAGTTTTCGATGGGAATTTTCCTGAAGTTTGAACACCCTTTCTATTTATTTATGGTGTGCGTAGTTGTTACTCTTATCTATTGGTAAATGGGCCGAGAGATATGGGTTATGAGTGGGCTGCTAGTTGATGTATGTGGTTCCCCCTTATTGAAGTGCGGATTGCCACTTCTCTCTCTCGTAGCTAATTCTCTAATCCCCTTATTACATGTGGTTTCCTTTAGACAAAACTTTCTGGAGATCAAGGGTTACCTCTATTCATAGTTTTGACGTTTTTGAATTTTGAAAAGCCCTATTAATCTTAGTTGTTAGATTTGTCGTAGTTATTAGCCTTTTTATGCTTTAGATAAGTAGCAGAACTTAGTTTAGCCGATTTAGTGATATTGTCTTTTAAACATTAAGATTGCACATTTCTCTCATCTTTTAAATTTGTTTTCCTTTGCAATCCCTAAACCCTTTTCTTTCAAGAATAAAAAATAGTAATTTCTTTTCATTTTTGTGTTCGTTAGGCATGTCCACTACTTACACTTGTTCTTTTTCTTCTATTTGATTCTTTTATATTTTGTTCTGTGACTTACCTTGACACTATTTTCTCCCTTCCTACAATGATTATACTTATTGATTTTTGGATCTTGGCGATCTCTGGGAATGTTCCTCTAAATATTTCTCTTACTTTTTTACCTTTATTTTTACTTCTTTTTCTTAAATGACCCACGGATTTTTCCCTAATTTTCCTTGGTCATTTTTGTCTCATCACTCTAAGATCATACATCTTTTAGTTTCATTTTGTAGTCTTGGTTACCCCTGGTACTCTTCATGTTCTCTCACCTTCCTTTACTTTATATATTGGTGTTTCTACTAAAATTTTTAGAAAAGCTTGCAATTTGACATTTATTCACCTTGTTTCATGAATTTTTATAGTGGATATGGTGTTTATTTGGGGGTAAGTTGCTTTCTCTCTCTCTTTTTGTATGATAGTTTGGTGTACAATGGGTAAAAAATGGTTGCATGTAAAGGGTCGTAACTTAGCTAGTGATGAGAATAAAGACAGCCATGTCTATAAGTTCCTTTTTTGTTCTACTTTTTGTATTGACATAAGTGAAAGTGAAGCATTTTCTCTACTAACCAAGAAAGAGAGAGCCAAAAAACTAAATTGTCTTATGAAGTAGCTATAACCCAGTGTATTTCCAGAGGTCCTCAAGGCGCTCCCCTGCCCAAGAGGTTAAGCATTCTACTAAACTTCCAACAGAGCATTTAAAAATGAAAGCTCAATCTTAAAACCCTTTCTATTCCTTTTGAAATTCTCTTGTGTTTAGCTTTTAAGTTGAATAGAGGGTAAGAAATCCAACCAATAAGACTTTAAGCATATTAGGGCTAAGTATTGCATCATCTTTTTTGTCCACCTTAAGGTGCCCAACAAAGGTGAATCTCTTGAGAATCCTTACATATATGAAATTGCTTTACACATACACTTGTTTCATCTTATACTTCACTTACTTGTCTAGCCCTTTTTTAGAAGGATATTAAGTTATCTTTGAGTTACCCCCAACCAACTATCTTTGCTGAGCACCAGTCTTCAAGTATTATGGTTAGAGATTTTTTAGAAGAGTATCATCTTTAGAGAGCTAAAAGGTCTTTATCAGTTGAAGAAGCCCGAAGCTTTATCTACAGTATAGTTTTCTAGGTGAGCTACCCATGGCAATTTAGTGGAGACAAATTCTTCTCTAAAAAGGGCTTATCGGCGTGGTTAATGTGTGGTTAAAAAAGTTTGGGCCGTGAAGTTTTTATCAGTGGCAAGTATCTAAGCACTAGAAATACTTTCAATGAAGACAATATGTGTTTTTCTCTTTTCTTTTTACTTATTGTCTCATTTTTTCTTGTTTAGATTACTTTTTTATTTGGGGTTCCTCATGATCTTGTAGATGTTATGTAAACCAAAGGAAAAAGCTTTGTTTAGAAGGTGGGTTGAAAGATTAGTGATTAAGTAGAGAGGATGTTGACTTTAGAGAAAGAGAGTGATGTTCTTAGTGAGGACAAGTTAAAAAAAATTGGTTTGATCAACAAAACCCTTTTAAATAATTCTAAAGCTAAGCTATGTACAGTGGAGATTGTGTTTTTGAAATATCCTTTATATCATTACTTTGCTTCCCTTATGTTCACAATATTTTTTTTATTTTTATTTGTACTTATTTAGTTTTTGGTTGCCTTCTTAGCCCTTATGTTTGCATCTATATTGTTCTACAGATATAGACCCCTGTACAGAATTTTGATGTGTTCTTCAGCTTCATTAAGTACCCAGGACTTTAATCCTCTAGAGAAGGGTTCACGAACTCTCTTTTCCCTAGGTTAAGGACTTGGTCGTAAGGGGCTCCCCTAATGGTTCTAAGATTACCCTAATTTTTAAAAGAGGAATCTAGGGTCCTTTCCCAATCAAAAGATTTATCTAAGGAGAGCTGGATCCTGTTATGAATGAGAGGATTTTCCATCAGATTGGGCTTTTGCATTATGTTAGTGAAAATATTACTCTCGATGTTACTGTTAAGACGGATAAACTTAGCTTAAATGATCATTTTAGCCAAGCTTTTAATGCTTGCCAAGATGCAAGTACTCACTGATAGTTTTTTTTTTTAGCATGCATTCCTTAGCTTGTGTTGCTCACTACTTACAAGCAACCTTCTACTTGAGCCAATTTTTTCAAGACTTGAGTACTACTTTCAGCGCTCAATTTAAGGTAACAAAAATTAAGGCAAGCTTTAAAGCAGGAAATCCTATAAAGAAAAACTTGCTTGAGAGGTCAAAACTTTAGGGAGGCAACTTGACGCTCTATCTAATAGTAAACTCGCATGGTCAAGAACCAAGAGGAGTTGATGGCCTATTTTTAAGATCTACAAGCCAAGCAAAAAAGATAATAGACAATGCTCTCACCCATATGACGACCAAATTCTGGAACTTGGAGCTTGTGCTGGTGGCCCCTAGGGTACAGAAGTGTGTGGACAAACCAGGTGTTAAAAGGGAGGTAAACCTGCCTGAAATTGGTAGCCCCTAGGGTGAAACTGGGGAAGCTGACATATTATAGCAAAAGTTCCCGCCATATGTCTTGGATGTTAAGTAATGTACCTCTGAGACTCTTGCTGACTTCTCTGAATTCAAAACAGGAAGGAGATATGTTTACTGATTAACCCTATTGGTGTAGCTTATTTGTAGCTAATATTTTCAAAATCTGTGCTTGGAGTAACATTCTTGACTTTATGTTATCATCATGTAGTTAGTATAGTTAAACTATTTCTATTTATAAAACGTTTTTTATTGTATTCCTTTTGAACTATGGAATGTAACATTAAGTGTTTTGTCATTCAATGGGATTTGGTTTTATGCCAATTTTTTTTAACTTGTATACTAATGTATGGGCCTTTTCCATACTAAAGAGATAACTTGAGGTTCCTAGGGCAGCCCATCATTATTGCTTAAACCTACTTCAATCATTTTCTAATTCATCTAGCCTTATCATGGTATTATGGCTAGATTTCATATTCTTCTTGATAGCGATGATAAATATAGGCCCTTTAACATCGATCAATATACCATTATGGTGACCATTCTCTTTTTCAACTTCTTAAGACCTTTCGATCTATTATTATTATTTTTTTAAAAAAATGTCTTTACATTATAACTAAGATCTTTTTTTTTTTAAGAATGTCTTTACATTATAACTGATATTACATCAGACATTACAATTATTATTTACAAGTAAACTTATACATTTGGGACTCATTTGGGACTTAGGACCTTTTCGACATGCATTTACACATTAAAGCACTGCCTAGACATTAAGCTCTCTCAAATATTCGATGGATAGATTGTCTCCATTCAATTAGTTAATAATGGAGGGAGAACTAAAATTAACCTCTATAATGTTCTTATAAAGGCTCGAACCCGTACTTTTACAATTATAAGTGCAAGAGTTCTGCCATTGGGCGAAAGGCCCATTGGTCATTTCGATCCATTATTGAATTAGCATAAGTATCATACAGTACCATCAGCTGTGAAAAAATATCACACACACACACAAACACACACACACATTTTACTTTTGTGATTACCCTTGATTTTCACATTGTTTGCTACTTTTTCTTCTTAAACAAAAGTACGAGAGGTTGAGTATAAGCTTACATTGTCAAAATCCTATGTTATTGAAGAGCGGATGATTTTTCTAGTCCTTGGGTGTTCTAGGACCTGCATCTTAGAAACTTTGTGAAATATTGCATAATCTTTTTTCTTTTTTTGGCTCTTTTGCCTGTTCTGGCCTTGAGAGTAGATCTTTCATGATTAGGACAGATCATGTACCCTTTAAAAGTGTAACTTTTCAGTATTACATTATGTTATAATATAAACATTCCAGGATGCTATTCATGGTAAGTCAGTGAAGATTGAATTTAAATTGACTAGCATTTTAAATAAGCCACCCATATTCTGTAGCCACAAGAAGAGCAAAGAAAGCACACGTCATCCCAATTTTAAAAGAAAATGTATTTAGATATAACGGCAACATGGATCATTACAAAACTCAGCTTTAGTTACCTTAAAGAAGAAAAGGACATCCTGAGATCTCTTACACTATTATTAAAGACTTAGGAATTGACAAGTGCAATTAATCACTATAGGGGTACTCTATGATCTTTACAACATATCATAAACACATATACAGGAGCTGCTACCTTACAATTAGTGTAAGGTACAGCCTCTCTAAGTAATGTGGGTCCCATGTGGTGCCCACACCCATATTTGTGAGTGGATGTACCTTACACTAATTGTAAGTTAGCAAAATCCACACATATACATAAAGGATAAAAGTGACATAAATAGGGAGAAGTAGACATATGGTTCAATTACTATAGCTCTTCTTTAGCATGGTTGCATTCCATAGATGTCAAATTATCTTTTCGTCTATGTGTAGCAATTTGTAGGCTAACTAACTTATCCATAAGATATGTCCTTCTTAGTTTACCCTGAATGTCATAGGAAATATTGTTATTTTGAGTTACCATTCGTAAAATCAAATCCTCTTTCTAAAAAGACCTAAAGAAGGCCTTCTCGTCATATATGCTTAAAATTCAGTGAAGGTATATTGTTGTTCTTAATTCTGTTTTTGCTTTTTTCTTTGCCACAAGGTGGAGATTAATAGCAATCAAAGAGTGTTTTCCATTTCATTAAAGTGAGATGTTCTGGAGGATGGTATATTAATTTTTGTGGGTATTATTATATCAACCCCAAATGCAAGGAAAAAGGTGTCTCCTCAGTAAAAGTATTCTAAATGATCTAATATGCCCATAAGATACTTGGTAACTCATCCACCCATGCTCTTTTTCTCTCTCCAAGTTTCTTTCTCAAAATGCCTTTAATGATTTTGTTGATGGCCTTCACCTGTCCATTAGATTGCAGGTGAGTTGGCGAGGTAAACTAGTTAGCTATCTCAAGTTCTGAGCAAAAGTTTTGGAACTTCTCATTGTGAAATTGCTTTTTGTTGTTGTTGGTTACAACATTAGGAATGCTCAATCTATAGATGAGATTTTTTCTGATAAATTTAGAAGTTTTTATTTTGGAATATAAATGGTTTCGCCTTATTTGGTAAAGTATGCACCATAATGATAGTGTTTTTTCCCTATCCTTTACCAGTAAGCATTAAGCCAATGAAAACTACCCTTTATATTGCAAAAGGCCAAAAAGAAGTCATATTTGTCAATTTTTTTGGGGGTAGGTGCGGCTTCTTAGAAATTTCTGGCATTTATCACAACTCTTTGCCATGTTATTAGCATCCTCTTGCATCATGGGCGTATAATACCCTTCATACATGACATTTTGAGCTAGAGATTAAGCCTACAATGATTACTAAAGATTCTTTTGTGCATCTCTCTTAACATATACTCTACATAATCATTTCCTAAGCACTTCAAATATGGAACGAGATTTCCTATATAGAATCTTCTGAATAAGGTAATAATATATTGCATTCCTTACCTCATCTTTATTCATTGCAAACTCTCCATCTTTAAGATACTTTATATTTGGCTTCATTCATGGTTCCTCCATGAACACTGACTTAGCCTCTGTCGGCTATAGGAATATAACACTAGAAATGACTGTTTACTCCACGATGGGATCGATCAACTGAGTTGCATCGAACAAGGCATCTTGGCCAAGTTACATGCTTTGTTATTTTTCACCTCAAATAATTTTTCCACTTTAACCTAATTAAACTGTGACATCAATCCTCTAGTTTTCTTTAGCTAACCCTTCATGTTCTCCTATTTAGCTTGGTATTTTGATACCATCTTATTGAACACTAACTGGGAACCACTCTTAATGTGGAGTCTTTTTGCCTTTAAGGCTTTGGGCATCTTTAAATCAATGATGATGGCTTCACATTTGACTTCGTTGCTTAAAGTATTAAACTCAAATTATAATATGTAACTTAACTTCACCTTATTCATGCCAATAATTGTCATTCCAACGCCACTCCCATGTGAGTTGGATGAGCCATCCACATATCTCCTAAATTTATTCTTATCTTGTCACTCGTGCTTCCTCGCTCAAGTATCCTAAAAATCCCTAACTACTTGACCTTTGAGGATCGAGCAAGGCTTAAGGACTATGTTGAATTAACTTAGCTATAAAGATTAGCAAATGAGCCTTCCTGACATATCCAACTTCTGAAGTACTTTTTTTAGTAAGAATATTAAGACTACTATAATAGTATAGGGCTAGAAGTCCTATCTAAGCTTTCTAGTTTAGAAAATTAATGCTAAGACTAGCTTTTTTAAATTTAAGGAACGTTTTCTCTATAATGACCATAGTTTAGCAATGTTTTATCCTCTTTTTCTTTTAGTAACACAGAGCAAGTGTCGTGTTCAAATACGATGAGGTAAAGTACTAATACATTCCTAGGCTTTAGTTTGGCAAGTAATTGTGAGTGAACGAGGTACTCTTTTAGTTGAGTATAGGCATTTTCACATTCTGTGGTCCATTGGAGTTTCTTTCCTATTTTCTTGAAAAAAGTTTACACCAATCTATGGTTGTTAAGATAAAATAGCTCAGGAAAGCTACCAGACTAACTAAACTTTACACCTCTTTGACAATTTTTTTTAAATAACTTGAAATGCATATTTTATTGAGACATTTTTTATACCTCTTTAAATTATCGAAAGTGTCCTCGTGGTGACTTGTATGGTCTCTGACATGCACTAATTTAGTAATTTCTTTTGTTCTTCAAACCCAAAAGCACGACCTTGTAGTAATATAACCTTTGGTTGGTGATGAAGGTCATTTTCTTCTGGTCGAACTTGTATATTTGGATCTAGTTGTACCCCGAGAATGCATCTATGAAACTAAGCATTTTGTGTCCTGCAGTAGTGTATTGACTGATTGGTCTATGCTAGGTAGTGGGAAGTTATCCTTTGGGCAAGATTTGTTTCAATCTGTACAATCCACAAACATACGCTAGTTTTTATTCGACTTTCTAATTAAGATGACATTAGACTACTAGTCGACGTACGTGGCCTCCCTAGATCTAGTGGTGAGTAGGCAATTTTCTTTTAATTCAATGGCATCGTATTGTTCTAAGTTGAAGGTTTGGCTTTTCTATTTAACTAGAATTAGTGGGAGATTAGAGAGGTGATGGTTAATCCTGTGGCAGATGTTAGTGGTTTAAGTTAGCTTATCTCTAAGTTGTGAACTTAGTCGATATAAAGCTATAAGAATATAATAGCACCTAATTTTTTTTTTTTAATTCAACATCATTTATCCTTCATGGACTTTGACATCTTCAATCATTCATAGACTTTGATAAGATCTTTTCATTTAACAACACCTTAAGATGGCGTAACCTTATAGTCAAATTAAGGGCAACATTCAAATAAGGAAAGGCTTATAATAGACATATAGTCACCCAAAGACGAGGAAATGCCTAGTAAGTAACAAATAATGTGGATCAATATTAAGCTTGTGGCAAGAGATCAGTGGATCAATACTTGCATATCTATGTGGGGCTAATAGAACACACCGTGATTTATTTACTAATATTATTCATGTCTCCTCCTTCTGAACCTTTGGGTGGTAGGGTGCCTAAGAACATACTGAATTGACTTTCATTGGTTAACCTTCTCATTCTTTGATGGTGTCCATTGATTATGTGGCTTTTTTATGAATGGCTTTCTGTCTCCGATAAGTGCCTATTTAGTTGAACAAATCTTCATCTTAGGTATTGATTGCCATGTTTGGGCAAGTATTCTCATATCCATATGTTTGAAGCAATTTGATAATTGATATTGAAGGCGAAAAAGTAGTGACTCAAGCTACCTTTTGATCCCTTTTGATAGTGATGACCTCCTTGATAGATGAAATTTTCATGGCGAGATAATCATATAGACTGCTACTTTAGTGGTTGCCATGAACTGTTTGCCTAAATGATATTATAGGCATTCGGCTTATCCAAAATGAGGAAGTCGATCATGTGGACAACATGATTGGGTACCTTAGTCATAGTTCCTGAAGAGAAATGATACCTGGTGTTGCTACTTACTGCTATAGGTGTCAATGTGCAAGTGTATGCAATAAGTAATATACTGATAAGTACTTAGATAATCTTCACAAGGACTGATGTGATAGGATTTGCTATAACAATCTTAATAGTGTAATTTCAATCTAAATTAAAATAAAATAATTAATGAAAAGGAGTAGTTGAGTGATTAAACTTATTTAATAGTATTGATTATTTTTCTAATTAAGATTTTGTTGCTACAGCATCTACTACAACACAGGGCATAATGCCTCATGCATCCTCAATTGTTGCCTATTGGATATCTTATATTTAAATGCAACCTAACAATGATTAGTTGTTACGCTAACATTAGATATAACATTATGCATTCTATGCTTCGTTTGCCCCACAAAGTGAATTGGTATGTCTAGTTTTTTACTAATTTTAGATCAGGTATAACCCTATTCAAATCGAGATTAACTCAACTTGGGAAACCTAATCTAAAATCATGTATTGTCTTAATTTACTCTATTAAGTCAGACCTTTTTTAGGCTCTTTTTTAGGTAGTATCCACTATATGGGTGATTAGTTGAAATAGGAAATAGCAATAAATAAAATCAAGAGAAAATGCTCTAGTAAGTCCAAAGAAACACATATATATCAGTCAAATAACCATTAAGTTTGTTTATCACTTAACTACGACAAAATTTACTTTATGATTTGCAATAAAACAGTATCAAGAATCATTTTAGCCATTAAATGGATTCCTATAAAGAAATACAAACAAGAAAATAAAATAAGGAATTGAGTTTCGCTTGATCTTGAATCCTTTATTATAGCTCTTCAAATTTCTCTTATTCTCTGTTTTCTTTTTGTTTTTCTCCGTTATTTTTCTTCAATGACAGCTCGCCCCCTTTTCTTTTCATGCGTGCTCCTTTTATAACTTAGAATTAGGATTGGAAGCATGTGGCTGTGTGTCTTCAATTTCTGGAAATCTTGGATCGAAAATCTCGTCTGTATTGATATAGGATTGCCGCAGCATTGCCTCCAGCATCTTCACTACTCGACTTGTTTTAATTCCATTGTAGCCAACTTCCTTTGTCATATCTACAAGTTTGTTGTAGCAACATTCCATATTACTTGGGCTTTTTGGTTACCTATAATCATACATAATTAGAGCATTAAGTGATCTCAAATATGATTAATTTATCAAGATTAAACTTAAATAGATACTTATGCAAAATATAACTAAAATGTAACAAAAACACGTTATTTGCTCTTTAAGTAATATTAATTTAAATCTAAAAATACTATGATAACTCTCATTTCACAGAATTATCACACCCTCAAACTTAAACCATTACTTGTCCACAAGTAATGACACAATACTAACACCTCAATCATGCAATCATACAAAAAGCAACTTAGCTTTGTCATTAAGCTTGTTAGGATTCATCAACCCTCAGATCACATATTTAAACATGCAAAATTGATATAGCACTTTCAATTCTAGACTTAGGTATTGTTTTGTCCAAAGTGTGTATATGGCACTTTAACTAAGTTTTAAAGTTGCTAAGGCATCGCTAAGGCATTAGATGTAATTCATGGATAAAAAAAAAAAAGCATTTCCATCTTGTAAGGGGAATAAGGGTCATAAATTGCTTCAAATTGTGCTATAACAATCATTAGTTTTCAAAAAAAAATTTATCAGTTACCTTTCAGTGCAACATTGACTTTCATGTGGATGCCTATCACTTGTAATAATGACACCCAATTACTTGACCAATGTACAAATCAGAGTTTTTGCAGCAAAAGCATTTAAGATGTTATACCATAGTCTTACTTTAGTCACCTTTAGCTCAAGGCTGAACATGAGACTCATGAACAAACCTGGTTACTGCTATAGTAATGGTCATAACTTCTGCTGCCTTTTTGCTTAAGTCTGTATATGAGGTATATACTCAGGCTTAGTTACTCAGCAACTAGGTCATTGGAGTAAAATTTTTAACCTTAAAATATTATTATTCTTTGCATTGCTCTACCTAGTTTTACTACAACATACTCACAAAACTAAACCAAAGCTTAAGTGTCAAGACAAAATTTCAACCTATCTATAAACTTTCTCTTCTTGGCAGTCATTCATCCTACATTTCAACACTTAATTCATCCTTATTGAGTTTTCTAATCGTAATACAAATACTAGATAAATAAAGCTACAAATGCATTTATAAACACATTACACCATAGCATAGTCCCTCCATACTTGAGAAGTGTTGTGTTCTCACATATATATAAAATAAAATAAAATATAGACCAACAAGCATACACTGAAAATAAAAGAATGCAAGATAAACAGACTTAAATAATTAAAAGAAAAGAAAAGAAAAGTTTCAGAAATCGAAAAATTAAATTGGACTGGAAGAGGATACTCTTTATTGTTGAAAGCTTTTTTGCAGCACATGCTGAAAAGGTTCACTTATTTTTAGATCCACTTTGCAACTGTTCTTTTGGTAAACCTAGTGATGTAGTAACTGGTTGTTTCTTTTTTTAGCTCTTAGTTGGAGTGGTTGAAAGGGTTCTAACAACTTAAATAGCTTTGGGCAAAATTAGCTTGGTTTTCTTATGTTTTGGTTCTTTTGGTACTGTAACACCTCTAGAAGGTTGTGCCCATTTTCATTTATTAGATGTCTAAAAGCTGGGATTGGAGATTTTGTTGAGGTTTGTTGTGCAGCAGTTGGTATAGGTGTTGTTGCTAGTGGTTACTCAACAGTGATGCTCGCAATTAGGTCTTTTAGGCTGCTTTTTGCTTTTTCTGTCCTAGCAGCTCTGCTGATGGCTTCCTCTATGGCTATATCAACATCCTTTTCTTATTTTGACTTGGACTCTTCTTCAATCAAAATTTTCTCTTTTCCCTTGCTTTTAGGAGTCACCATTAGAAGTTCTTCTTATTTTTCATCTTGTTCTTCCTACTCTATGTTAGCTTCTTGCTCTTCACTTTCTCATTCCTCTTCTACTTTAGCATCTTCATCTTCCTTTTTTTCTTACTACTGCTCTTCCTTTAATTCTCGTTTAGTCTCTACATTTTCACTCAATTTGAGTGGAACAATTTCCTTAGCTCTTTGAAAATTAAATTGCAATAATGGCTTAGCAAAATCTGCATCTTTGCTTTTCATGTATAGGACGAATTGATGTTTTTATGCTTCAAGATGCCTTAAGTAGGTTTAAAATCTTTGATTTTCTTCTATTTTTGCTTAGACACATTCCTTTATGGTTGCATTGAGTTCCTGCAACATACTCTCAATCCCTTTAGATTGCTTTGTCTTAGCTGCAGCAGGGCATTTTGGGTTGCTGCAATAGTTAATTCCTTAGCAATCCTTTGAATTATCTTAACTGATATGGCCTCTTTATTCTTAACTCTCTCTTCGTTTGCCTCAAGTTTCACCTTCGAGGCCTCACAAATTCCTGTGGTAAGAGAAAAAAATAACAATGTGGCAATTTTTGCTTATTTATTGCACACTCTCTAATTTCTTTTTCAATGATCTTGCCAACATCTATGGCTAAACCCTTGACTATAACATAAATGAGTATGAGCCTATCTTGGAAACAATGGTAGAGTGGGTGGTTTGCATTAATTTAGATTTTAAGAACTTGACCCAAACCTTGGCAATAGGTTTCAAATCTATCCTACTAATCGCTTGCCATTTCTTATTCATTCATGCACTACCTTCTATTGTCAGGGTTTTAAATACTACTCCCTACTTCTTAATAGTCATGTTCTGAGCAAATTTTGTATATTCACACTCAATAGAAGTAGGTAAGTCATAAAGGGCATTAATAACTCGAGAGTTTAAGGGGATTGGAACTTGCCTTACTAAGACATTGCATTGGTCTTGCTGAAGCATGTTTAAATATAATTCTTTAACAATTGGCAGCGCAGGATCTCGGGAGTAAGCACAAAACTTGAGCCACTCTCTTCAAGCTGCAATCGTAGAGATAATGTTCATAATCTCAATTGATTGCTTTGGAAATTGAAAATCCTTTTCTTCCAAAATTTTTTGCAGCTTAATAATTTCCTCATACTTCTCCTCGGTTTTATAGTTGTGAAAGCACTCAGGGTCCTTCAACCGAGCAGCGCGTGCCTTAATTTTCACCATTATTATAGTAATTCAAAGTATTGTTATGTTGAAAAAAGACGAACAAGAATGAGAAAAGGAATTGCAAATATGCCAAGAGTTACAAATAGGAAGATAAACCAATGATGAAACAGAAATAGTAAAAGTAAATCCTTAATTTACAGTAATACAGATAGCGGAGAGAGAGAGGTAATTAAAAAGATAATTTTTGAAAGAATTTTAAATGGAAAAAGAAAGGATATGTGTCATAGTAAATTAGGGATTGCATAATCTCCTTTATCTCAATTTCTAATCTATTGACATAAGCATGTCAGCCTCCAACGGTAAAAATCAAAGGCTGACAATGCAATGGTAAAGATCTTGCTGTAACACCCAATCCGTTGCTGCAGCAACAACAGTAAATACAACAGTTGTTTGAAAACCATCATCAATCTGTCATGCTGTAAATGATGTTGCAATAATACATTTCTACTATTTCCCACTTATTTTTTTTTTGTTTTTGTTTTTGTTATTAAAAACTTGCTGCAACTTTAAAAATAAAAGAAGTTAGTGCACAAATTAAAATGAAAAAAAAGTAAATTAAACAATATGCAAAATTAAAATTAATGTTTAAAGAAAAATTTGAAACTTCCCTCATTGGGTTGCCTCCCAATCAGCGTTAGATTTTAGGTCCTTTAGCTTGACCTTCCTTGATTTAGCAAGTTGGATCCTTTAAGAATAGATCTTCCCTTGGGTGGTTGACAGCAGCTCTCCTGTAATCCTTCACTTTATGCCCATTCACTTTGAATTCTTAACCTATCTTTTCATCTTGAAGCTCTACATCCCTATGAGGAAAAACTTTGATAAGTTTAAAAGGTCCTGACCATCTAAATTTTAATTTTGTAGGGAAGAGTTTTAATCTTAAGTTGTAGAGCAAGACCTAGTTGCCTGGAATGAGCTTCTTTTGCTAGATTCTTTTATCATGTCATTACTTGGCCTTTTCCTTGTAAATTCTTACATTTTCATAGGAGAATAACAATAACTCTTCTAGCTCACAACGTTGTAGCTTCCTCTATTTTGGTGCAGCAATCATATCCATAGTTAGTTGCTTGACTGCCTAATATGCTTTGTGCTCTAGCTCTAATGGCAAATGGAAAGCTTTGGCATAAACAATTCTGTATTGGGACATGCCAAGTGGGGTTTTGTAAGTTGTTCTATAAGCCCATAAGGAGTCATTAAATTTAAGAGACCAATCTTTTCTTTTGGGAATCACCACTTTCTTTAAAATTTTCTTTACCTCTCTGCTGGACACCTTTGCTTGACCATTAGTTTATGGATGATATGCTGTAGCGACCTTATGCTTGATTCCATACTTAGCCAATATTGCAGCAAACATCATGTTGCAAAAATGGGTTCCTTCATCACTAATAATGGCTTGCGAAGTGCTAAATCTTGAAAAATATTTTTCTAAAGGAACTTTAACACTGATTTGGTATCATTTGTTGGTAATATTGCTGCTTCCACCCACTTGGATACATAATTTACAGCAACTAGGATATATAGATTGCCAAAAGAGGGTAGGAATGGCCCTATAAAGTCTATTCCCCATACATAAAAGGGTTCAACTTTCAAAATATTAATGAGTGGCATCTCATATTTTTGCGAGATATTTCTTTCTTTTGGACACCTATTACAACATTCAATAAATTTGTTAGCGTCTTTAAAAATAGATGGCTAATAATAGCCTGATTGAAGAATTTTTGCTGTTGTCTTATGTCCTCCAAAGTGTCCACCATATGCTGCAACATGACAAGACTGTAGAATATTTAAAATTTCTTCATCTGATACACATCTTATAATCACATGGTCTGAATACATTTTATACAAGTAGGGGTCATCCTATTGGTTGCTTTTAAAATCATAGAGAAACTTCTTTTTCTGCTGGTAGTTCAAATTGAGTGGTAATAACCCACTCATAAGATAATTAGCAAAATTTGCATACAATGGAAATCCCAATTGTTGCAGTATTTATGAGTGCTGTAGTATTAACAATTGCTTATCCAGTTTGGTCAGAGTGTGTGCATCTGCTTCCATTCTTGAGAGATGATCTATTACTTTATTCTCAGTCCCTTTTCTATCCTTGATCTCTAAGTCAAACTCTGGTCACAAAAGAATCTACTTTATCAACTTTAGTTTGGCATCATTTTCTGAAATAAAATATTTTATGGTTGAGTGGTTTGTGTAAATAGTCGCGCTGGTGCCGACCAAATAAGTTTTGAATTTATCAAATGAAAAAACAACAACAAAAAACTTTTTTTTATTAGTGGTATGGCTGAGTTATGCATTAGCTAAGGTTTTATTGACATAATAAATAAAACGAAAAATTTTACTTTTTCTCTGCCCTAACATTGCTCTAACTGAATGGTAACTTACATTAAACATCAACTCAAAAGGTATACTTTAAGCGGGTGCTACAATAACTAGCACTGTAGCAAAGGCTTTTAAACAATTCTTATCAAAATTAAAAGGTCTATCATACTCCAGCAATATGAATAAGAGTTTTGCTATTTTGGAAAAATTCATAATAAATCTTTTATAGAACCCCGCATGTCCTAAGAAACGTATTATGCCCTTGACTGAAGTAGATAGTGGAAGTCTATCAATCACCTCTATTTTTGCCTTATCCATCATTATTCCCTTTCTAAAGACCCTATGGCCTAGAACTATCTCTTTTTATACCATAAAGTGGCATTTTTTTCCAATTTAACAATAAGTTTGTTTCTTTATATCTCTTGAGCACATTCTCTAAATTATGCAAACAATCATTATATAATTCATCAAAAATAAAAAAAAAATCATCCATGAATACCTCAAGTGTTCTTTCCACCGTGTCTAAAAAAATAGACATTATACACCTCTAGAAAGTTGCTAAAGCATTACACATGTCAAATGGCATCCTTTTGAAAACAAAGGTTTTATAAGGACAAGTGAATGTTTTCTTTTCCCGATCCTCTAATGCTATAGCAATCTGGTTGTAATCTGATTATCCATTCAAGAAATAATAGTACTCTTTTCTAGCAAGTCTGTTTAGAATATGATCTATAAAAGGTAATAAAAAGTGATCTTTCGTTATTGTTTTGTTTAACTTTCTATAATTCATGTAAACTCTATTCTATTATTGTTCTTATGGGAATGAGTTCATTCTTTTCATTTGCTACAATTGTTACTCCACCTTTCTTTGGAACACATTATATTGGGCTTACCCATGAGCTGTTTAATATTGGGTAAACGATTTCAGCATTAAGCCATTTGATGATTTCTTTTTTCACAACTTCCTTTATGATAGGATTTAATCTTCTCTGTTGCTTTATAGAGTTGTTATATCAATCTTCTAGCATAATCTTGACTTGCATATGGAAGTGCTAATTTTTTTTATATCTTTTATGATCCATCCAATGGCCTTTTTATATCTCCCCAATACATCTAAAGAAGATTATATAATTACAGGAAATGTGTTATTGTCACCAAGATAAATATACTTCAAATGTGAAAGCAAAAGTTTTAATTTTAAAATAGAAGGCTATTCAATAGAAGGAACAGAAGGTTTTACTTCCTTATTTGAAAGATCAAGCGATTCAAAGTACTTGTCAATTCTGTATGGTTTTTTTTTTCCTAGCCATTCTATGTCAACTGTTTTAAGATCTTCGTCTTCAAGTTCTTCAAGTGTCATAGCCTTGATTTTATTATTAATACAGCAACTGTTTAGTTTTTCAAGTACAACAAAGTCCACAACACTAAGAAAATTACAGTCTTCAATCTCATAAGAACTCTTCATTGCATCTACCATATTAAATGTGACTTGCTGAATATTAACTCGCATAGTCAATTCTCATTTTTGCATGTCAATTAGAGTCTTGCCAATGGCTAAAAAACGTCTTTCTAAAATAATTAGTTCTTCTTTATTTGCCCCAAAGTCCAACACTATAAAGTCCATTAGAAAAATAAATTTATCCAACTTTACCAATATATTTTCAATCTTGCCTTCTAAGTAAATATAAGATCTGTTAACAAGTTGTAAAGTCACTGTTGTTGGCTTAACTTCTCGAACTCCCAATTGTTGAGACACTGATAGAGGTATAGGATTGATGCTAGCTCCCAAATCGCAAAATACCTTACTATTATATTTAGTTCCTACAGAACATGAGATTGTAAAACTTCTTAGATCCTTCAGCTTTTAAGGTATCTTATTCTGAAGCATATGGCTCAACTTTTGCATCAAAGTAACTGTTTTAAATTCTCTAAGCTTTTTGTTTTTTTTTTTTGCCAAGATATCCTTCATAAACTTTACATAATTTGGCATTTATTCAAAAGCCTCTATAAAAGGAATGTTGATATGTAGCTGCTTCAGTACTTCTAAGAATTTGTTAAATTACTTGTCTCATTTTTACTTCTGGAATCTTTATGGGAAGGGTGGTTAATGCCTAAACTACTATGTTGTAACAGGTTGTATAGACTGCTTCTCTTTTACCATAATCTAGACTCATATGGTTAATGTTGTAGCATCTTCCCCAATAGATTCTGGATCATCATTTCCTGTGGATGCTGTAGCTTGGTGGCTCTCACTAGTATGCTGGACAATGAGAGGTTAGGTTTCTCTTCAATTTAAGTTTCTTCTTGGTTTGAAGTGGATTCAACTCTTCTTTTTGGTACACCAACTAAGATATGAACATCCTTTCCAGATCTTAGGTTAATCATGTTGCAATGTTCTTTTCTTTTTCTTCTTGGATCCTCTGTGTTGCTGGGTAAACTGTCCTGAAGTCTGTTACTTAATGTTGTAGCAAGCTATCCAATCTTACTTTGTAGGTTTCTTAAAGATACAGCTTGACTTTGGGCAACATCGTTATTCTTCACAATATACTCCTTAATCAAAGCTTCTAGAGAATTGAGTTGATTATTGTTGGTGTTTCTTTACCCTTGATTTTGCTGGTGAAATCCAGGTGGTTGAACAAACTTGTTTTGTCCACTTGTTGCTGTAGCATGTTAAGTCTGATTGCTTCATGAGAAATTTAGATGTTATCTCCATCCTGGGTTATAAGTGTTTCAGTATGGATTGTTCTGGTTATGTCTGCTGAAGTTGCCTACATGATTGATTGAGGCTGAATTTCTACAAAAATTATCAAACAAATGCCCTTCTCCACAGTAAACACAAGATACATTTGCAACTTGGTTGACAGTTGCTGGAACAATAATCATAACCTTCACCATATTTGTCAATAAGGTTACTTGGGTTAATAATGCTGTCAAAGCATCTGCATCGTGGACTCATGTTGCTCCTCTGACTATAACTTGTATGGTTGATGGTCATTGATAGTTTTTATTAGCTATTCTCTTCAAAATTTAATACGCTTCATTATAAGACTTAGATAGTAAGGCCTCATTTGCTGAAGCATCTATCATTAATCTAATGCTTGGGTTGAGATTATTGTAGAAAGTTTCCAACTATATGAAACAAGGACTGCCATAATGAGGACATCTCTTAAGTGGCTCATTGAATTTTTCCCATGTATCATACAAGCTTTCATCTTCCAATTGATAGAAAAATGTTATCTTAATTCTTAATTTTGCATCCTTGGTAGGTGGGAAATACTTCATCAAAAATTTTTCAGCCAAGTCATTCCATGTAAAAAATGGTAAAAAAATTCAACCACGTCCTTACTCGGTCCCTTAAAAAAAATGAGAAAAGACTAAGTCTTAATGCTTCTTGTGATGCTCCAACAATCTTGAAAACATCACTTAATTCTAAAAACAGTTTAAGGTGGAGATGAGAATCTTCTAATGGTAGTCTATTGAACTGTCTCATTATTTGTAGCATCTTAAACATCACTGGTTTGAGCTCAAAATTATCAGCTTAAACTTCCAATCTGACTATTCCAACATGTATGGCTTGAGGAGTCAAAACAACGGCATATTCTTGAATAGCTCTGTCTATATCATTAGCCATATGGATAATATTGTTGTTCCCTAGTTACCTATTAACATACTGTCCATTCTCACCTTCTTGTGCATTAACTGGCTATATTCCTCCTCAAGGGTTTAAATTTTCAATGTCTTGCAAATCATCCATGATTGCAGCAATTCTTGAATTCTTTTACTCTTTTCTAAATCTCCATGCAATTTTTCCAATTTATGGATCAAACTAGAATTCAACAAGTTTGTTTCTACGCATGCAAGAGTTACTAAAGCATTCTGCCAACATAGTAAACTAATTAAAAGAAGACTAAAAATTGCACTAACTAAAATTAACTTCACAAATCACAATAAACAATCAATCCCCAACAATGGCACCAAAAACTTGTTGTTGTTACTTACTGCTATAGGTGTCAATGTGCAGGTGTGCACAACAAATAATATACTAATGAGTATTTAGATTGTCTCAATAAGGATTGATGTTATAGGATTTGCTACAACAATCTAACTTAAAATAAAATAATTAATAAAACTAATAAACTAACTAAATTAAAAATGTAAGATATAAAAATGCAATAAGAAAAATCTTAAGTCAAACACAAGGACAAACTTAATGAAAAAAGAGTTGTTGAGTGATTAAACTCACTTAATGGTATTGACTATTTTTCTAATTAACATTATGCTGCTACAGAATCTACTCAACACTAGGGAAAATCCCTCTGCATCCTTAGTTATCACCTATTAGATATCTTATATCTAAATGTAACCTAATGATGATCAGTTGTTATGCTAACATTAGATATATTATTATGCATTCTATGTTTCATTTTCCCTACAAGGTAAATCTCTATGTCTAGTTCTTCTCTAATTTTATATCAAGTATAGCCTATTGAAATCGAGATTAACTCAACTTGGAAAACTCAATCTAAAACCATGTGTTATCTTAATTTGCTCCACTAAGTCAAACCTTTTTTAAACTCTTTCTTAGCTAGTATCCACTATATGGGTGGTCAGTCAAAATAGGAAATTGCAATAAATAAAATCAAGACAAAATGCTGCAGGAAATCTAGAGCAACACGTATATAGCAGTAAAATAACCATTAAGTTTGTTTATCACTCAACCACAATAAGGTTTAGTTCATGATTTGCAATAAAATAGTATCAAGAATCATTTTATCCATTAAATACATTCCCATAAAGAAATAAAAACAAGAATATAAGATAAGGAATTCAGTTTTGATCTTGCAATCTTTCAGTCTTTTTCTCCTTGAATCCTTTATCGCAGCCTCCTCAGATCTTTCTTATTCTCAGTTTTCTTTTTGTCTTTCTCTGTTATTTTTCTTCAATAACGACTCTTTTCCTTTTCTTTTCATGCGTGCTCTTTTTATAACTTAGAATTAAGGTCACCAGAAGCATGTTGCTACATGTCTTCCAATTTTAGAAACCTTAGATCATAATCTTTTAGTTAGTACGCACGAAATCTTGTTTGCAGTTGCTATAGCATCGACTACAACATCTTCATTGTTCCAGACTTGTTTTAATTCCTTTGTACCTAAGTTCCTTTGTCATCTCTATAAGTTTGTTGCAGTAGCATTCCATCCATAAAACTTAAGCTTTTCGGTTACCTACAATCACACATAATCAGAGCACAAAGTAATCTAAAACAAGATTAAACTTAAATAGATGCTTGTGCAAATTATAACTAAAATGCAATAAAAACACGTTATTTACTCTCTAATTAATATCAATTTAAGTCTTAAAAAGCCATGATAACTCTTACTTCATAGAGTTATCAATAGCCTTGGGAATTACTATGTCTCTAGTCAAACCAATAAGCCGTGTATTATTCAAAGTAAATTTTGGTGATTCAATCAATAGTTGATCTAAATTATCCTTGAAAATAATGTTTATAGAACTGCTCGTGTCTTCCTGAGTTCATACTACCTTGTCTGTAAAGACTTTCAATGTTATAATTAGGGAATTATCATGAGGATAAGAGATGCACTAAGCATATTTTTTTGTGAATAGAATAAGGATCGGGTGTCTCGTTATTGGAAATCATTCATGGCGTGTGAAGTTGACTTTTTTCCCAACGAAAGTGGCAGGTATTGGTAGCCTACCATAATTTTTTATGGCTCTCTAAAATCCCCAAGTAAGGGTTTGGTCTCCTAGCTATCAAACGCACATAATCCTGTATCTTGGAGCACTGATATGCCTCTTGCTTTGGATTGGCGTCTCTTATATTTTTGCCTTTATCTTTTTCCATAGACTTTTGGGATTGTTGTATATGGAGGACAAATTCTTTGAAGTACTCGTTGATGATCAAAACCTGGATCTCTTCTTGTAGATCAAAACATTTTACAATGCTATGTCCAAAACCCTCACGAAACTTTTAATATTTTATACTCTGCTTCATGTCGAGGCATTTCTGAATGGGCGTGATGGTTGTAATAGGTTGTTATCCTAGAAATAGTAAAAGATTTACTTTGGATCTATTCAAAGGATGGTAAGATTTATATCAAGTTTCTACGACAGTTTCTCATGTTATAGTGGTGTTCGTCTGGTATATGTTAGGACTCAACGTACACCTGAAGTGTTGTAGCTACGACCATGGGTGGTTGGTTGTGGGGGGCTACGTACTTGAGCTACCCCAGATTAATGCACCTCTATCTTTTTGGACTTATCTTTGCCTTTTGTTATTTTCACCTTCTCTTTTTGCCTTTTCAAATGCATTTCTTGTTTATTTCAATCTGTTGCAGAAATCTTGAGCAAGTTTGCCTACATGTAAAAATAAGATATTTCTAAAATGAGAGCTATAACTTTCTTAACCACAAAATCTTGTCAAAGTGAGTTAACGTGTGTGGATGGCCAAATACATTGGTTGACAACACCTTTTGGTGGAAACGATTCACATAATCTGTGAGGAATTCTGACTCCTCAATTTTTATAAAAGCATAACAGGACTCGTGAATGAATTCTGCCAATAGTTATTCTATCAAGGACATGCTATCTACATTTAAAGATTTAAATCATGACATGGCAAGGCTTGTAAAGGTATGCATAGACATTTTACACGTAGCATTCTTGTCAACAACCCTTATGAGCATCTGACCCTGGTATAGATTGGCATGCTTGGTTGTGTTAGTGTTATCCGAGTACTAGGTATTTGGGGCATGTTAAAGGTTTCTGTGACAATTACTCTTCGGATATCCAAGGTGAATGGTAAGTTGTACACCATTGATACTAGGCCATAAGTGGCTTTATCCTTTCATAAAAGATTTTTATATGAGCTTCCATGTATTTTATTTTCTCCAAAATTCATAGGGTATCCCTAGTGCATCTAAAGACCCCCCAATCATCTGAAAATATTTTTTTAGCGTCAAACTTATTTCTTAGGTCCTCGTGAGGTTGTTTTGTGCATTTTTAACCCTAGCTATCATGCAAATAGCTAGGAGCTATAGACTGTTCATCCTTGGAGCCAATGGGTTGAGCATTGGATCGTATAGCCGATAGCTCTCAAGTACATTTAATTGCTGAATAAGTTGTCTTTCACCCTGCGCTAATGGAGTATCTCATGCATTTAGAAGGACTTTTAGACCCAATATTTGTAAACCCACAGCCTTAAGGATTACATGGGCGAGTTCTTCAAAATGTCGTTAAGAGACGAGCTCTTCACCTTAGTGGATACTAGTAGACTACTTAATTGACTTGCTCTTGTCAAGCCTTGCTATTTTTCTCGTGTAGTCATTGACATACTTAATGTTCCATTCTGCCATTTTTTTCACATCTAGCATTATATCATCGGAGGGTATTTTGTATGCCCAAACACACCTAGTCACTAGTTTGGTAACTGTTATGAGGGCTTTTTGTTGTGCTCCCCACCCAGATTGGCCAATTGTTTTAAGTAGAATTTGGGATTTGTTGAAAATCTAATCAAACACAATAAATCTATAAGTTTAGGGTTTGATGCCTTTTACAATTGGGTGTGTCACCTGTTTAGATCTCTATAAAGCTTGAGAATGAACAAAAGCAGTGGTTTCACTAGAAAGATGTAGATCTAGAGAAAGGTGATTTTTGAGAGCTTGTTAATCCTGTTAAAAAAAAAAAAAAGGTTAGAGGTGTAGCCAATAGTGGTCAGCGAGCATACTTAGATGCTACAATTAGTCTTGGGTTTATTTTGAATGTCAAGGGTTTGCCAACCTCAACAATGGAGTGAGCTCAAAGTTGAAGATGAGCCTTACCCTCTTTTTTGTGTGTGAGTGTTACTTGATAAGAAAAAGAAAACACGAGTGTATACATATTGAGTGCACATGGACATTCCCTTTACTTTGCCACCTAACATTACTTTATTGGTGCTTTCCCTCCAGAGACATTATTATCTTTCCTTTTAAGTAATGTCAATAACCCATGAGCCTTGTTTAGTGGGTGTATTCATTCATTTTGTCCATATAAACATGCGTCAAGCATAGGGAAATAACCCCAAGATCTTTAAGGTAGGGCTAGGTAAAAAAACTGATCCGACCTGATTCGATCTAAAAAATATTAAATTCAGATAAGATTAGATTGTTCAACAAATCCAATCGGATAACATTTTGCCAACCCGATCCAATCAGGTTGGTTAAAAAAATAAATAAATAACTTATTTTCAAAAGCAATTGATCTAACTGCAAAGTGCAAACACCATGCCATCACACATACAATAAACACAATTACGTCTTCACACACAATCACACACGCAGCGGTAGCCGGCGACAGTAACAAAACATGGCACGACACAGTAGACAGATGCTAAGATGAAGATGGCATGGCAGCAAAGTAAGCTTGACACGATCCAATGCGTCCATGCAAAGCCACCGCGATCCGTGCCAAGCCGACGCGATCTGCTACCTTGCACCACGACCGCTGCTGCCATTTGATTTGTTGGCCACTGCAACCGATTTGAGCAGCAATGGTGCAATTTGCTATCCTCTGCTCAAGCATGATTCTGCTCTCCTAATATACAATTTTTGTATGTATTTTTTTAATTCTTTTTTTTTTTTTTAGGTCTAGGTTTCTTTGCAACTTATAAATTAGTTGAAAAATTGATGATAGAAATATTATATTATAGGCCATGCTGAGGGGAAAAATTCAAATGAAGAAAATAAAGAATGCTACAAATCGGGTTTTGACATTTTCAAACTTCAATTTCTCATTAGTTGTGTGCGACCCGATTTGACTGGACCCGATTCAATCCAAATTTAACTCAAATTTTTAATTCAATCTGATCCGAACCATATTCAAATCGGATTACAAATTCAAATTCAATTCGGATGAATTTTTTTTCAATCTGATCAACACAAAATTCGATCAAATTGATCCGAACCCAATATGAATCTGATTTTGCCTATCCGTACTTTAAAGGAGCCGCTTCCTTTGCCATTAACACAGCAGTTTGTTGTTTTCTCTTTCTTAATATGCTACTTTCTCATTGGTTCCTTGTTTTCATCTAAAGGATCAATTTTCTTTTTTGTTGATAGATGCCCATCGTTTGGATAATCTTTTTCCCATTTCGCCCTTATTACGATGACCATTCCCTTTCTGTAT